>WBMZ01009481.1:328-145162 GCA_013400975.1 Atrichornis clamosus | reverse complement strand
GAAAGGAAAGGAAAGGAAAAAGACTCCACTGTGTTTCAGCTGCTGAGGGTTTGGCACCAAGTTCTTGGCCCCCTTTGACCATGCCCAGGTGAGATCGACTGATTTACAAATTTCAAAGCCGTTGCCAAATCTCTCGAGCTCAGCTGCGCTAACAAGGGGCCGTGTTTCCATGGGAAGAACCCCAAACCATTCTGTGCTTTACACCAGCTCTAATAGACGTTGAAACTGCGGTTTCAGAAGTAGCTGAGAGCAAATAGGATCAAGAGGCAAATCCCAGAGCCATAAAATTCTGTGTTCCTGCCCCGGTGAGTGCACATGCACACACTGACATCCCCGTGAATGGCTGGAGTTAAACATCCATCCTGCCCGGTCAGGAGCCCGTGCCATGGAGCTGCCAGGGAATGCTGACTTCTCCCAGGGCACTCACCAGGAACCAGCAACCCCCAAAACCTTTGGAGAATTAGGCCATGAAACTTTCAGAGCTGAAATATAAAGGCTAAAAGACTCGGAAGCATCCATGGGACACAGCTGCCTCCAAAAGAAGACACTTCATTGTAATTATTATAAGCAAAAAGCCTTTAATTACAATGGGACAAGTGTGTGCATTCAGAGTGTGTAATCCACGTGTTCAACAGGACCATAAACGTCGAGGGGAAAGAAAACTAAAATGAAGTGCAAATTGGGCTGTGGTGGAGCCCTGTATAAACAGGCTTAAGAGTCAGGAATTCCTGAGTTGGAATCTAGATGCCAACACAAGCTTCCTTTTGTTGGTTTGGACAGAGCTGTGCTCAAGGGGCAAGTTCCTTCTCCCAAAACTTCTTTTTTCCCTTTCAATTCATAGCAGATCCCGAATTTCAAAGTTTTTAGAGAACAGAATTTCTGGAAAAGGTATTTCATCCATATTCAAAGCTGGTATTTCTGCAGAAAATCCTCAGAGGCTGCAGTTGGATCTTGCTGCTCAGTTGGAATATTTGAAAATGGCTGATTTTTTATATTTGGTGAAATATTTTTTGAGTTTCCATCTATTACAGAACTTTTTCTGGGGGAAAAAGCCTCAATATAATGCAGAATTTTAGTTTTGATGGCACCATCTCCACTTTCAAACTATCAGAACATGGACAAGCAGTGGTGAACATGGTGGTGGTGCTGCACTGACTTGATAATTTTAAATGTCTTGTCCAGCCTTAACAATTCTGTGATTCCATAATTCTGTATGTGAAAAGGTGTTTTAGCAGTTTTGGGAGAGTAGGGACTGGTTTAGATTATTTATTTCATCCTTCCTTTACACCTGATTAAAAAAAAAAAAAGATGTCCAAAATACAACAGTGTGGGCTGAGCTCTACCACAGACCTTCTGCATCGGCTTGGACACGTCCCACAGCCCAAATATCCTGAATGTCCCTTTTCCCAGGCCAGCTGAGCAGGTTGACAGGTTGAAAGTGAGATGGCATTGGCACTGGTGAGGTGTCTGCGTGTGCTGGAGCAGAGGCCAGAACTCCAGACCTCCCAGTGCCCAACCACTGCCAGGGCCCTGAACGAGCCCTCAGGAACCTTCCTGGGTGGTGGAGGGGACCTCAGACTCTCCTGCTGCATTCCCAGTGTGGAATAAACACTGTCTGACGACACCTGTCTCATCAGACAGGAACTCAGCAGCCACACCAGGTGCCCTGGAGCAGAGCCCATCCTGTGAGCTCTCTCTCCGTGGCACATGGAAAACGGGATGATGCAACACCGGGATGTCCACGGCACCTCCTCGTTAAAGGGGAGAGGGGGAACGGGGCCAAGCAAGTACCAGATGTGATGTTTATTGAGGAGAATAACAAAAGATACTTTGAAAATCTGCTCATTGGGTAATTTTAGCTCAGGCTGGACTTCATCTCGTGCGAGTGCCATGAGACTAAATACAGTGCTGGACGTGGACAGTGGGCTGCACTCCTGCACTTAACACAGATGTTCCTAAATGTACTCAGAATTTACACCACATGCTTTTTCTATCAACTGATATGTTGATTTTAGCCGAAAGAAAGACAACATGTCAGCAGCAGCCACGTCAGAAGAGCTTGTGCTTTAGGCCTGGCCTGGAGGTGAATCTGCCCCACTGGTGAGGGATTTCACTGAGTTTCATTTCCTGGACTCAGAATGGTGGCAGCAGAATCCTGACTCAGTCACATCAGTTAGGGACATGCTGCAATTTTTGCAAAGCCCCCCCAAATGTATACTAAACATGTCAAGTAACACCATGTGATTCTTTTTGAAAAACAGTTTACAAGCTGGCATTCTCCAGCTGCAGTTAACCCTAATTTGATTACATTACTGAGACAGATCACAATGAGCTTATGTAAATAGTAACGTTATCCATTCATTCCCTGAGCTCAGATAAACTGTCATTTAAGACAAAAAAAAACCCAACCAAAACTTCAATAGGCATAGCCTGATGCATTCAGCAAGGCATGGTGCATTCAGCAAACTCTGATGGCAAAGAAGAACTGGATCCTGCCCCTTCTGGATCTCTGTGAATCTTGATTTTTAAGAGTTATTTCCACATCTGCTCTGAGTTGGAAGGAGAAGAGAATGCCCAGTAATTGCACAGAAGTCAGCAGGCAGATGACAGCACTATTTTCAATAACTTGGTCTTTATTATCATCATATTTTTCGGTAAGATCTCAGTACAGCACTGGTGACATTGCTGAGGCTCAAAGCTAAGTGAGCACTTCAGGGTTTCAACCCTGCCCTTGACATCGGCCCTTCCCAAACCATCCTGCCCAGATCAGCACCCTGGGGACATCACTTCCAGCTCTGGCAGCTGGGCTGTGCCACCTGCACTGCCTCAAACCTGCCTCTTCTTCAGGGACCATCATGCAGCTGGTTCAGAAGATAAACTATCTTGGAAACATTTTTTTTGCCTTAAATTAGCCAAGGGCCTCTGATCCTTACTTGCACACAAGTTCACATTAATGCTTCAGATGGAAGCATGATTCTGGCCCTGCTGTGCCCTGTTGGTGCTGTTAATAGCTGGGTTAGTGGCAGAGTTACTCTGCTTGGCTGTGGTGAGATGGCCCCGTTGTCTGCATGGACACAGGAACCCCACGACGTGCAGAGCACACAGCTCCTTCCAGCCAGCTCGCTGGGGCTTTGAAAAATAGGTCATAAAATCATGGCATATCCTGAGGTGTAAAGGACCCACAAGGATCGGCCAAGTCCAGCTCCTGGCCCTGCCCAGGACACCCCAACAATCCCACCCTGTGCCTGGAGCTCTGGCACTCACACACAGCATTCAGAGCAGCACAGCAATCCTACAACCTGACCGTGTGCATTCCAGCGCTGGCCAGCTCCCACCACCTGCAGGACGTGGTCTCTGAGCAGGTGAAACCATTTGGGCACCCCTGGGTTTCTTCACAGAGGTGCCTCTGGTGTCCAGCACACAGAGCAGCCCGAGTGCTCCCAGGTTCACCTGCTGCCTGCACCTCTATTCCACTCCAGCTCCGAAGAAAACACTGTTATTAAGCTACAAATCTTGTTCTTCATCATTTCCATTAATTATTCCCTTAAAAGTTTTATCCTGCCAACTCCTGAGCGGGCTGGCCCCGGCCCTGTCAGGTATTTAAGCAAGAAGTATCAGTGAAATTAATAGAAGCAGAAATGTCTGTATGTGTAAGTGCTTTTCTGGCCAGAGGCCAGGAGCACAAAGCACCCTGTGGGACCCAGCCCAGGCACAGAGCACCAAAACCCAAGGTATTCCACAGGGAAGAGGTTATTTATAACTTTAAATCTATTATCACACAATCCCAGACTGGTTTGGGTTGGGAGGGACATTAAATCCCATCCAGTCCCACCCTCTGCCATGGGCAGGGACACCTTCCACTATCCCCGGGTGCTCCAACCTGGCCTTGGACACTTCCAGGGATGGGGCAGCCACAGCTTCTCTGGGCAACCTGTGCCAGGGCCTCCCCACCCCCCCAGGGAAGAATTTCTTCCCAATATCCCATCTAGCCCTAATCTGTGTCAGTGTGAAGCCGTTCTCCCTTGTCCTGTCCCTCCCGACCCTTGTCCCCACTCAGCCACATCACAGCAAGGATGTGCATCCACAGGAAAGCCAGACAGAGAAGGAACCCACAGAAAACCATTTCAGCACTTTAAAAATCGGCCTATTAGCCATTTCGTTAGAATACAGGGATTTTAGAGCATTTTCTGGCCAGCAATTTACCAAAATCTTCTATTTTACCAATTCTACCAAAATCTTATATATTTTCTATAGTAAGTAAGTTTGTGAGCTGTATTAACCCGAGGGAATTTTCAATATCCTGCCTTGGGAATTTGAAGTGAATGTGCCTGGAATTAAGAGGGAAGGGAGGAAAGCTCTTCTCTGAGAGGAAGAATTTCCTTTCCTTGCTGGTGAGGGAAGGAGGATGAACAGAACAGCTCTGACTGGCATGAAACAAACCACGGGCTGAAAAGAGTATAAAGGAAAAAACCAACCATTCACTGCTAAGGGCAACCCCAGCACAATTGGGAACACTGTGGAGCAGCCAAACTGTGGTTTGTGGACCAGGAACAGCCTGCAAAGCCGTGGCACTCCACAAACCATTTTATAACCATTTATTTTTCAGCTGGAAGTCTGGGCAAAAAACTGGAACGGTGCCACAGGAAAAATGTGCAAAATTAGCAGGGATCCGTGGCCCAAAATTTCTGAAAATTTGCTGCAGGGAACACCTCTGCACTTGCTCATGTCCTGTATGGCTTCAGAGAGGAATCTTTCCTGTTGGCCAAATTTCAAAATGCAGCTTGCAGAGGTGACTCAGGACAGGTTATTCCAAATGAGGTTCAAAAGAAAGGAACATCCCAAATCATCCTTTAGTATGAAATCGGGTGTTTGCACCCACAGAACAAACTTCCAGAAAGGCGCAGGGAAATGTCAGGGGTAGATAATGTTAAGAGAAATGAATGTTTGAGAACAAAGGCTTCAAGAAAGAAAATAAACCCGTGATTTACACACACATGGTATCACAACTTTAATCACTAATTTTTAAAGACATAACTCCTCCATGACATTGGGATCGAGTTAACTGCAACCACCAGGAAGTCAAACAGGATCTAATGGAGAGAAGTTGCAGTGACTTCAATGAGCTGAGGACTTGAGACTTTCAGCCAAGACAAATATGAGAGGGGACTGATTAGGAAATGTCACCGTTTCTCCTGCCAAGCACTCAGGGCCTGGTGATAGGAGAGTATTAAACATAATCTCGCAGTCTTTAGGGGCTCTTTGATTTTATATTGCATTCTTATCAGGTTCTTAAAGTCCAGTGTTAATGAGCATGAGAAACTCACTTGATAGTTTGGCAGTTTTGCTAAAAATAAATGCAGTTCATTCAGTCTGGGTGTCCCAGGGATCCAAGCTAGGGATGGATTTCCCTTCCCAATGGCTCCACAGGGAACCTCTGGCTGTTCTTTTTCTCCATCCCAGCAATCCAACATCACCTTTAGCAAGGTATGGCATCTCTTCACTACCACCATGAGAAAAAAATAGGCTTTGCCAATAATCAGAATTGCCTCATCCCTGGAAGTGTCCAAGGCCAGCTTGGATGGAGCTCTGAGCTCCCTGGGCTAGTGGAAGGTGTCCCTGCACATGGTGGGCGTGGAATGAGATGAGTTTTAATGTTCCTCCCAACCCAAACCGTCCTGTGATCCCAGAATGAGAATTTTAGGGACCCAGGAGTGGAGATGAAACTTTTCCGCAGTAAACACACACCCGCTGCACCCCCTTTGGCAACAGACAGGGATCCCTGACAGCAGAGCAAGTCCCAGTTAATAACACAAACCTCTCGGTCTGGCATTTTGCTCACTTTGTGAAACACCTCCCAGAAAAGAAATATGTAACAGTATACATGAGAAAAAAACAAAAAAAGCTTACATTAACTATGGGTTTTTTTTTTTAATTCTCTTACAAATATTATCTCCAACTTCCTTTCTGCCTATAGAGAAATTCCATTATAAAACTGAATTCTGGACAGATGGAAGAGACACTACTGTCTATGTCTAGCACTAAGCAGTGTGTGCAGTCTTGGGATTAAAACAGAAATTTAAAGTATTAAATTGTGTCTGATTTACTCAGTTTGTTCATCTACAACCTTGCCTAGCAGGTTGTTATGCTAAATAAAACACAAGATCCTCACAAGTTGCTTTTGATCTGCAAACCAGCCACATCTTCACTGTAACCACAGAGAAAACAGCAGGAAAATGGAAGTTTAAGGTCATCAGCTCTAAATCCTGTCTGCCACGGAGCCACATTGCACAATCACTTAATGTAGCCAGAGCAATTTATTATCCCAGCAAAAAATCATCTTGAGGAGTGAAGTGCAATGTTTTGGTTAACAGATAAAGCTCGGCTGTTTGTGGGGATGTAAATGGATTGGATGGTTAAATTCCTCCATGATCCATCCATCTTTTTTCCCGACCCTTTTCAGTTATAAAAATGACCTTGATATTGACAGAATAATATAAACGAACTTCCTCTGTACTTCATCTATTGATACCCTGTTTGTTAAGATGATCAGTAATAATCATAAGTAAATAAAGAGGGGCTGTGCATCATCTCGTGATGGCAGTGCTGCCACGCTGGCTCTGACAGATGGGGACCTCTGGGCTCCAGCTGAAGAGCTCATAGCTCAGTGAAATTGCAGCCTTTCCACCCAGGACACGCAGTGACAGATAAATCCATAGAAAGGCAGCACGGTGCGCTCGGACCTCGGTGCCTGGTGTGCGCGGGGTGTCTCAGCAAACACCCTCACAGGGAAGGAGTGCGGGGATGGATTCAGCAAAGGCACCATCTGTTCCCTGGAATCGTCCATGATTTGACCCCCAGTCATCAGTGCCTCCCTTTGCGTGAGGTTCATGGGCTGCTCATCACAGAGCCATTGCGATTGGAAAAAAATCCAAGATCATCCAGGGTCTCGTTCCCGGTGCCTCTGTGGTGACACTCAGCTCCAGTTGCGTTGGAATGTCCTTTTCAGAAACTCCCTGCCCTCCTCCCTGGGGTGGCGGAGGTTCAGTACCTTCAACCCTTTATGGCAGCATCAATACTCTTTCCTTTTCTGACAAAATCCCCTTCGTCACAGACAAGGTCTTGCCACTGATGCACTGACTGGCACCAGCATCGTGGGAAGGGGGAAGGCCTCAGCACTTCCCTCCCTCCGTGCAGACAGGTGCCAAGGAGAAGGACGAGGAATAGATGTAGCAAGGTAAAATATTTTCTTCTTCAGGTCTCAAGACACAGAGCAGCTGGCTTTGGCTTCTCCCACCACCCGTGCTGAACGACAGCCTCCATCCCTACTTAAATGTAACCATTGGGCAACTAAAATTTGAGAAAGAACAGAGAAAAATGACCTCATTTCATTCTCTTCCTCACAGCCTAAAAAGGCTGATAAGAGTTATGAGTGGTTTTACCACATCTAAAGAGTCAATAAGGGGTTCAAACCCAAGTCTTCCCTCTGCCCCGGCACCACAACAACCTCAGCGAGCTCACCCAGAGCGTTCCAGTGCCCCACGTGTGAGCACGTCAGATCAAACACAAAAGCCAACCCGCAATTCCCTAAATTTACACTCGGAATTTGCCAACCCCCAGCTCAGTGAAGTGCAGCTCTGCCTGGAGCTGATCCCCAGTTCCATCCCAGCAACAGCCGCTGGTGCAACCCCGGCCAGAGCGAAATAGCTGCGCTGTGACAGCCGGGTTTGGGTCATTAATCACACTTGAAGGAAAACAAAGCCAACGTGCAACATTCCCAGCGATTTCCAGAGTCTGAAGTGGGAAGTGCACTGTCTCATTTAGCAGCTTGGTTCCTCTGCTTGTGCTGGGAGGGGAAGGAACGGAACGGCCTTGCTGAGGGCTGGTTCTGTCCAGGGGGAGGCCGGGCTGTCTGGGAATGCATCCCTGCCTGGCACTCGGACAGAAAGGATGGGAAACGTCAGTGTGATACCCATCAGCAGGATAACCCACCTGTCACTTTAACATGACAAGGTCATCATCAGTCAGGGTGATGCAGGAAGAAAAATGGCCCATTAAAGCCGAGAACTGGAAAGGAAACATAAGGCTGCCTTGGAGATGCTCGAGTGCCGTTTGTTTTGGGGAAGGATGCAGATATTCAGTGCTTCTTCACAAGGAGAGCTTTCTGAGAGGAAAAGAAGGCGGTGACCAGTGCAGCCACCAACGGGAGCCTGTCACAGGGGCCTTGAAGGAACTTCACATCACTTAACTCTCATTTAATTTAGCAAAAAAAGCAGTAAACTGGAGATCTGAAGTGCCTGGGATGGGCTCTGAACAGGAGGGGAATTCTCTGCACTGGGGTGTTCCACGAGGAACAACTTCTGCTGGTGTAAATGCCACTCTCTGCCCCTTGTCCTGAAGCCACACCGCTGCTCCAAGGTGGAGTTAGGACTTACTCTGAGGTGGAAAGTTGACTTGGAGAGGGACTCCCTGTAGTAACACTCTGTGCAAGCAAAGGGAACAGGAGAGGGACAGAAAAGGGCACTTTGTCTTCCTTTATTCGGAAGTGATATTAAGCAAATGATACTCTCAAGAAAGAAAAGTTAATAGGGAATTATTCCGTGGCCCAGCTTCAGACATTGGCACAATCAGCTTTTTATTTAAAAGGCACACAGAGCTGTTTTATCTGAATTGATAGGGCTGCCAGGTGAGCTCCCTTTTAAGAGCTGTAGAAACAATCTCAGACAGAACTGGATAATATTATGCTTGGAATGATAATATTGTGTTTGGAAAAGGTCAATATTTTATTTAATCAGACAGACAGAGAGTGGGTGGCAATTTCAAGGCATTTTCTTGAGACAGGAATTCAGGGAGTCCAAATGGAAATAAAGTTTTGCTTTCTTTTCTTAGGTTTTCTTGGTGACTGGACCCTCCTGATTAGAAGTGGAAGGATGCTCTGAGCCTCTTGAGAACTTCTGAGACGAGGGAATGTGAAGATTTTAGCTGATTATGATCCCTGCAGATGCCATGGGCATCTCTTCCATCCAGTTCCAGGCAGTGTATTCCAGCCAGATGAGGTTCTGCACCACAGGGTGGGAGACATCCACCTCAGAAACTCAAACCTGCCACTTTCCTATTCCAAAACTGCATCAGAGAAACACCAACCGTGGATGAATCTTCCTCAGCTGTTCCCAGGTGCAGCTCAACACTCCTCTGTATCACACTCCACTGGATATAGATAAATTCTGGCCCTGGACAAGGCAATTCTGGAATCTCTGCAGATTTTCCAGAAGTCTGCCAAAATGGTCAAGAGATTTTTTAAAAATTCCATATATTATCCATAGTAACTCCAGTTATTTGCTACCAGAATTAAACTGGGTTCTACATTTGGAGCTTTTTCAGAACAGCACCAGAAGAAAAAGCAAAAGGACTTTTTTTTTTTTCATTAAAGGTTTTGAAGAGCACACACAGCCTGTATTGTTACTCAACACTCCAAGTAAGTTCTGAGGCAAAATCTTGGGAGATCCAGCCCCGAGCATTGATTACAAGGAGTTTTTAATCCCGTGCCAAGAGGAACATTGAGGTTATAAGATGGCTCCACAACCATCTTGCCAAATAGCACAAATGTTTACATCTTCAGAACTACCACCAATAGATCATAGACAAAGAAATGTCCATAATGTACCCAGCTGCTGGAAACAAAATGTATTTAAGCCACTGAAGAGGGTTTAATGAAGTAAAGCATTTTTGTAACTGCCAGCTCAAAGTAAATAATCACTGATGTGAGCAGAGTTAAGAGATCCTGACTCGCCAAATAATCTCAATATGCCATCAAGGAAGCTGTTGCTTTGTGGGAATAACATAACAGCACTTGAACATTCTCATAAACTTGGTTCTTGTCTTCCTCAACACTCTGGACCTCTTGGGATTGGGAAAGTGTAAAGAGAACTTTACAGCGTGTGCAGAATCTAGTGGCTGGTGAAATAGTAAGGGTTTAATTCACTCCTCTGAAAGTCAGAGCTATTTAAACAACAGCCCTCAAAACAACAACAAAAAAAAGTGAAATACCTGCTTTGACTGATGCATAATAAACACGTGATTCAAACAAATACAGACAATTCTTTTTTCTAAGAACTCACTCTATAACTCTCCATTTCAGAAGTTTGGGGTTTTCACATTCCTGGAAGCCTTCCAGGACATGTCAGCCCTGCCCACTGCCTTGTTTGATCCAGGCATTGCACTGGACCGTCGTCCTGCAGGTATGGAAACATTTCTGCAGGTGAAAAGGAATATTTCCACCCCTCTTTTGCTCTCAGAGCCTCTGTCCAGACAACCTGTGTAACTTCTACACTATTTTCCACCTCTGAGGATGCACAATGAACTGGCCAGGTGAGCTCAAACCATAAAATACTGCCAAAGGAGGAACGATCCAGCCTTACTTTTGGTTTTTGCTTGTGCACCTGTGAAAAAAAATATTCTGCGTATTCTGTAGAGGGACATCTGGCCCTGTACATTTTCCATCCTGTATCACTTAAAAAGACCTCACCAAGCAGCATTTGCAACATTATCTCATGAGCCATAACACCAGAATTTAGGTAACAGGCATGTGAGTTACATGCATTTATTTCTCACGAATTTCCTGCAGTCTGGTTGAATATGAATTTGACTGCTTTTCTTTTTTTTTTGCAGAATATAAACCCCTTTTCCTCGCACCACATAATTGTGTTCCGTGGCAGACCTGGCATCCATCATTGCCCCGCTGTCCCCTGCCTAAAAGATAAAACATCCACAGGGTAATAAATGTCAAACTATGATTATTGATGCTTTCAATTAAATTGATTATCTATTTGAGGTGCAGAGCAGGGTGATTTATTGCTGTCTCTTTACGTCGCACTTGGCACCGCGGTTTCCCTGAGAGGTGGGTGAGCCTTTGGATTGTTTCCATAGATTTTCCATTAAACCTGATCTTCCAGAAGTGGCTCACGACCACTCCAGTGCCTGGTGAACTGGAATGGCACCAGATCCAGCTGGAAATATCCCATTTTCTGTTATCTCCTGGAGCACAGAATTTGGGAAGCAATAGGGGAAAATAGAAAATGAAAACTTTCGAGTGTGGAAGGACAGGATACGCCCTTGATTTGCATCCCTCATTCCAAAACTTTTGTTTACAGACTGCATTATACAAAATCTGTGCAGAACCTGGAGCTTTGTTGAGCACCACCCACCTCAACAGAGATGAGATGACCTTCGGCTCGTCACTGCATTGTGTTTTTATTAGTTTCAGATAACAGGAGCTATAAAATTCACAGACATTTGCTCCCCAATGATAATCAGCAGCTGCTTCACAAACAAGGCTTTTGTTAATGTGCCGTGGCCACGGTGCCACAGGGTGACCTTCATCTGATCATTTCCTTGAGGAAATGCCTTTTGTGGCTGGACAAGCCAGGAGCACCTTCCACTGCTGCTGGTTCTCCAAAGCACAGCACAGTTTGTCTCACTCTGCTCCAAAAAGCAAATTTGGCTCAAACCCAGGTCCAGTCTCACTAGGCAACACATGTTTTGGGAAATGTCAGAAATTAGCAGGAGAAAAATGATAATTCTCTTAATGTGCTGCTCTTCCATCAGGTCAACCTAGAGAATCTCAGCAACCAATCCCACCATCTCCATGGGGAAAAGAAAATCAGTGCTGAAAAGCCATTGACCTGAAGTTTGAGACCCTCAGATTTTCTCCATTACTGCCCACATCTGATATCTCCAAGTCCTGGGGAAGCTCGGTGGCAGAAAAACCTCGTGGCTGAACTTCCCAGTGAGACAGGATGCCTGACCAAGTTTCCCACCAATTTTTATCCGGAGCACCAGGACAAAAAGCCCAGCTGATACATGAAATAGGAAGATGAGTCTGCCTGAAAGACCTTGCAAAATAAGTGAGTGCAAGAGATAAACAGTGAGCACAGAAAAAGAGACGGATTTCTATCCCAATTTTACAGACAAGACTGAGGTGAGAAGTTAAGTGACGTGCCCAAATCACCCAGTCTCTGGCATTTAGAAATTGAGTTTCAAGCTCCTTAGACCTAAGCTTAACAATAAGGCTGTCAGTCCTCCTCAGATGCACACACCTTTGACCCTGCTAAGCTCAGAATTGCACACACATCAATTCAGACTTTGAAGCCTGGCTTATCTCGCAGCAGCGCAACTGTCCCCTCCACCAGAACAGAGCTGTCGGGGCAAAAAACAAACAACCAGGGGAGAAATAAAAGAAAACAAAATTCCTGCGGCTCTGGCCAGAATGAACCATTTCACATTTCACAGAGTCGTAGGATCCCCTGAGATGGGAAGGACCCCCAAGGATCAGTGGAGTCCTGGCCCTGTGTTTGCTGTGTCCCACCTCCATCCTGGTTTCTGAATGTGTGAGGAATCTGTGAAGCACTAAAACGTGCCTAGCTTCAGAGAGGAGCCACAGCAAGTGTCCAACAGCCCAAAGCAGAAGTGGGGAGGGCAGATGTTAAAGCAGTATTTCTATTTGATGGCTGCACTTGAGTGTGCAGAATGTAATGAGCCAGGCTTCAACCTGGCCAACCAGTTACGAGTTTTAAAAGTCACCCAGATTATAGCTTGGGCTCATCAGAACATCATTTTGGGCCACCAGCTCAGGACAACAAGTGACAAAACCCCTGCAACCCCTTATTTTTTTTCATTAAATGTCCCCTTTCAGAGTGTCAGAGCCTGGCTGATCTGTAAGAGCAGGTAAGGACGAGGCTCCTCACAGGTACAGCACAGCACCTGCACTGCCTGCCAGAGATGAGGCTTCAGAGAAGAAACTCGGAGATTCCTGCTGCTGGAATGTGTTTTCCAGCGCTGGACATGTGGATCCCCACAACTAGCAACACATCAGGGCAGCCAGTGCTGGTTTATTGGACTGGGAAGCTCCCTGAGTAAAAAAACAAGTATGAGAAAGACCACAAGCAACAGGGAATTAGGACAAATTTTTTTTTTAAACTACAGACCAAAGGCAATCGGCTTTGGTGTTCCTGGACATCAAGGCTATTTCCATAAAAAGATAAATACATGTACTGTACAGTTTCTGTGGCCAGCCACTACCCCTGCAGCAGAGGTTAGAAAATGGGACATTTGGTTTCCAAAGGATCCCTGTGTGGCCACACAGAGCTGTAATTATGGCAACAGTTTGTGGAGAACACAAATGTATTTTTTTGGCTTGAAGGACGGCACTGAAGGCCTGGAGAAAAAAAAAAAAGATTACAAAAAAAGAGAAAAAAAAGAAAAAGGCAGGAAACCCCATAGGATGGAAGGCACTGACTTCCCTCCTTAGCCCACATCCCGGGCTTCCAGATGCAGGAAACAAATTCCAAGTGACCCTCTGTGGTGGAGGTTACTGGCTGACAGAATGTGCCCGTTGTGGTGGGAGCAGCAGCCCCAGGTGGAGGTGTTTGCATATGTAAAGTGCCTGGACAGCTTCCAGCCCCACAGATCCCAGGAAGAAGCACAGGGATGCAGGAGGAACACGGTGTCCAGGCTCCTGCCTGGCCCCTGGCATGGGCTGTGTGTCCGTGTCTGCACTCCCCACATCGCCCTCGGCTCCTGCCTGGAGCCTCACAATGGAACAAAAAATGACCAAGTGACTCAGGGCAACTCGGGTTTTATTTCAGTGACTTGAGAAATAACCAAATTCCTTCACCCTGAACAACTCCTGAACCACGAGTCCCCCTCCCTTCAGCACAGAACGCTCTCCATCAAAGCACTGCACACACGAGGCTGAGCAACCCGAGGACCTCTGCTCACTCCTCACTCCTTGTTCCTTGGGCAGCAGCATAATGATCAAAAAAAAGGGGGAAAACCATTTATTGCTGCTTCCCATCCAAGTTTCTTCCTAAAACTGTTTTGCGAAATGTACAGGGCAAAGTTCTGCCCCGGAACAGGCAAAGAAAAGGAAAACTGAACTGGAGGCAGCTGTGGTCACTTACTCATTCAAGCACTATGGCTCACAGATCGTCCCACCCAGCCCCAACAAAAACTTCCTAAATCATCCCAAAAGTTTGAATNCCTTTTTCCTTTCCTTTTTCCTTTCCTTTTTCCTTTCCTTTTTCCTTTCCTTTTTCCTTTCCTTTTTCCTTTCCTTTTTCCTTTCCTTTTTCCTTTCCTTTTTCCTTTCCTTTTTCCTTTCCTTTTTCCTTTCCTTTTTCCTTTCCTTTTTCCTTTCCTTTTTCCTTTCCTTTTTCCTTTCCTTTTTCCTTTCCTTTTTCCTTTCCTTTTTCCTTTCCTTTTTCCTTTCCTTTTTCCTTTCCTTTTTCCTTTCCTTTTTCCTTTCCTTTTTCCTTTCCTTTTTCCTTTCCTTTTTCCTTTCCTTTTTCCTTTCCTTTTTCCTTTCCTTTTTCCTTTCCTTTTTCCTTTCCTTTTTCCTTTCCTTTTTCCTTTCCTTTTTCCTTTCCTTTTTCCTTTCCTTTTTCCTTTCCTTTTTCCTTTCCTTTTTCCTTTCCTTTTTCCTTTCCTTTTTCCTTTCCTTTTTCCTTTCCTTTTTCCTTTCCTTTTTCCTTTCCTTTTTCCTTTCCTTTTTCCTTTCCTTTTTCCTTTCCTTTTTCCTTTCCTTTTTCCTTTCCTTTTTCCTTTCCTTTTTCCTTTCCTTTTTCCTTTCCTTTTTCCTTTCCTTTCCTTCCTAGATGCCCAAATATGCCTCTTCAAAGGAAACTCACTCTTGGATTCACTGGTGGGCTGGAGCTCTCTGTCGTGGCAGTAGTGCTGTGAAAGGCCCATCTCAAAAAGGAAACACATATTTGGCTTTCCATCCTATAACATTCAAACCTGGAACCGAAAATAAACTGGTTTTTTTCTCTCTCCCATGCTTCACATGCACTAAGCAGCACCGTTCCCATATCAGACCATAAATCACTGCCTGCTGAGATTTTCACATGAATGAAGAAGCCAGAAACTGATTCTTTAGAACAGCATCTTCACTCCTGACAAAAACAAACCATCCCACTCGTACCTCGCAGTTATCTGACTAAAGACAAGGTCCTTTTTCCCGTTTTTCATAGGGCCACGTTGGAAATGTCACTGTGTTATCAGGGCAGCTGCTCAGCTATCAGCAGCGTTTGTGGCTGTGCCACAGAGGAGCCCAGCAGGCATCTGCTCTGTTTAACGCTCAGGAAGCACAGGACAGGTTTTAAGAAGGATGCAGAGGATGTAATGGAGCCTCTAATGTGTTTAGGTTTCTCCAGTGGAATCCAGTTTTATCAGGAAACAAAGGTCCTGGTGGGACTATCAGCAGAAAGAAACCCAGGACCTGTCTGGTTGGGAGAGGGGCCATGGGGGTTGTTGTGCCAAGGTGCTTCCTCCCAGCAAAAGCAACAGCATTAGCCTCCTCCAACAGATTATGTGGAATTCCGTGTCCACATGTAGGATTTTCAGCACAGGTAGGTGCTTGCCTGATGCTGATTCCTTGGAGAAAGGAAAGAGAAGTCACGAGCGCACTGAAGTTACTCTACAAGAGGAACCAGCAAAATGAAATGTTACTTGTAAGTGGCTCATTAAGAAGGCAACAAAGTTCACCTCTGTTACCCATCCTTGTGCTGCCACACGCTGCCCATCACAAGGAATCAAACAGTGTCCAAATCCTGCACAGGCACTTCCCACCTTCAGTATCCCTGCTCCATCCCCAGCTCTTTAGTCCCCACAACACACACAATTAGAGCAAAAGGAACTAAAAGTATCAGAAACTTTTTCACAGGCAGATAAGAAGATTGTAATTAAGAAAGCAGTAATTATTTGTGAGCTTGATCCTTGTCTTTCTTTTTAATACTTGCTTAATAAAATAATTATTATAATTACTTAAATTCAAGTCCAAGCCTGTCTGTTAATCCAGACATCCTGGTCAAGGTATTCCAATACACTCAAAACTGTGTTTGGATTCAAGGGCTCTTGATGAGGCCACAAAATAAACACAATCTAGGTACTGCAAAGAGGGAGCCACAACATTGCTGGAAACCACAGATTTTTCCTTTGCCTTCAATATCATTGTCATCCTCCAGACCGCAGGGGTTACCCCTTTCATGTGGTCAGAGGTTGCTCTCCAATCTGTTCCTCTCACAGCAGCGATGCACAGGGTGCTGCTGCTGGGGGTGACCCTGTGCTTCCTCCAGGATGTGCAGGGGCTGCACAGAAAAGGTGGAGAGGGAATATTTACAGGGTCTGGAGTGCCAGGACAGTGGGGAATGGCTTCAAACTGACAGAGAGTAGGGTTAGATGGGATATTGGGAAGAAGTTCTTCCCTGGGAGGGTGGTGAGGCCCTGGCCCAGAGAAGCTGTGGCTGCCCCATCCCTGGAAGTGCCCAAGGCCAGGTTAGACGGGGCTTGGAGCAACCTGGGATAGTGGAAGGTGTCCCTGCCCATGGCAGGGGGCGGGACTGGGTGGGTTTTGAGGCCCCTTCCAACCCAAGCTTGTCTGGGATTCTGATGCATCAGCAGCCTGCACCTTTATCTCAGCACAACGCTGCCCTCAGCCCCTCAACACCTGGGCGGTACGATGGGTGCTGGCTGTATCAGCTGCCTCCCCAGATGAGCACAGATGGACTGGGGGGGTTTCACCCCTCTACAGCTCTCAGGGGTCTGTGTGCTCAGAGAGAAGCTGAGGATGAGACCAGGCCCCTCCTGAGCGCAGCCCTCCTCCCCTTCCTCTTCCGTGCCCCCCTCCCGCCGTCCCTGCCACCCCCTCACCTCCTCCAAAAGCACCAACTAAAAAAGGGAAAGAATGAGAAAGTGAGTACTCCGGAGCTGGCACTGCAGACAATGTCTGTCTTGTGTGAGTAATTTAGCACTATGGCCAGTCAATCTGGTTTCTGGGCCCGATGCCCTGACCCTCTTTAGAGCTGCTCTCTCTCTCCAGCACAGTGTGAAACATTTCCTTTCACAGCACTGACACTTTGCAGATTGAGACGTCAGGCCTGTCCAACTGCAGCAAATTAGCAATTTTTCTTTTACTAATTGGAAATAAAAATGTTTGCTAAGGGAATAATTTGTAGGAATGCAGTGTTAGGTTTCCGGCTTTTTATAAGGATGCTTTAAACTTTATCCATGTGCACTTTCCTTCTGTTTTGATGCCTTGCACTGTAAATTTTAATAGCTTACTTGACTGTTAACTTTACAGTCTCAGCCTTCCAAAGGATTAAATGAAGTTTTTAATTTATCTTCCTCTCCAAGGCAGCAGGATCTTCTTAAAGCAGTGCCCAGCACAGCTCACCCACTCCTCCGTGAGCACAGCAAGGGGACACAACTTCAAAGGGTTAAAACCAGACAGGGGACGTGGCATCTGGATGAACCTCGGGCAGGCGATTTGTTTGCGAAGCCTTCAGCTCACAGCTCCCAAAGTTCCCTCGGAGCGCGGTGCAGAGAGATGGGCAGCAGATTTGGGGAAGCTTTCCAGCATTAATCTGCCAGGAATGGGCAATTTTGTAATTGTGAATCCATGTTTTTGGGGATACGCCGGGAGTGTCTTCCCTTCTGTTCCTTCAGCTCATTTGCACTAATTCAGCTTTGTCCTTTCCATGAGGAAATGTCAATATTTTGGGCAGGGTTTGGTGGTGACAGTGTCCGGATTTTTAAACTTCCACATGTGAAAAAAAAAGATGGGCTGCGGGCAGCTTGATCTGTTGGATCCTAAAATCCCTGTGGTTTGCTTGGCATGCAAATAACAGCCAGGAAAGATTCTTCACGTTAAAAACCCAAAAGTTCCTCAAGAAATCAGGAGGAGGAGAGAGCCTCCCAGAATCTAGAAAACCCAGATAAGAAACTAGATATGGAAAAAAATGCCCTTTTGCTGAAATCCAATATTTTAGTCTAATGCCCCTGCAATTCCTGAGGCATGTAATGTCTTCCTGCACGGCACTCCAGTGGTACATTAGCTCCTGTAACAATGCCAGCACATAAAGAGTTACTGTTCTTTCCCCCTGCACCCCCCACCCCCCCATAAAGCATTTGACAGCCATGCCTAATAATTCTTTCTGGTGTGGTTTTTCTTTTTCTTGATGTCTTTATGTGAATATGAAGCCGGAGTGAAAGGCTTTGGGTGACCCCCGTGAGAGAGAAAAAGTATGAACTACAGAGAAAAAGAGTGAGATATAGACTCCCCGCCGAGACATCGGCATCTTCTCTGGCAGCTCACAACTTGGCTTCAGAGGGCCTTTGTGAGGGAAAAAGGACTCTTCTTCACTCAGGCTGTGACAATAGGTGTTTTGTCAGCGAGGGACAGGATAAAAAGCAGGGGGTGGGAGGCGAGATCATCATCGGCAAGGGGCTCGCCTTTGGGGCCTGCAGATGTTGGAAGGAGGATGATTTATTGCTCCAGTGTCCTCAGTGGCATTTGGCTACCTTCCCAGAGCCCAGTGTTGGTGGCTGGGAGGGTGGGAGGCGGGAGAGCAGCACAACAAGGCATCTCCAAACCTTCTATGGGCAAAGTGTGCTGGGGGCTGCGCGAGGGGGCACGGCCGGGGCTGGGCCCGGCCCTGGGACAGCCATGGAGGGACTGCACGATATAGCAGCTATTCCCAAAGCAAGCTATATGTGTTTTTAATGACTGTATCTATATATTAAAATAGATATATTTTAAATTCTCTAGTCTAGAGGCCCCAGCAAAGAGCGGTGCAGGGGTTACCTGCACGCCGTGGGCACAGACGATCAAACCACAGGCTGAGTCTGTGCTGTGAAGAACCCAACCCAAACTCATCATCACCATCCAAACCTCAAACTGAGCAGCCTGGGCTTTGTTTTGGGTGTGGATGTGCAGGAATGACCCTTCCACAGCTCCCAAGTGGTGTCACTTTGTTCCTGCGCGGCCGTATCTTCGTTCATTCACTAACGAAGGAGTGAGCAGAGCTGAGGGGAAAAAATTCCTGTCTGGGCTCTGCCTCTGGCTGGCTGATCCCAGAGCCAATTTGGTTTGTGTGTGAATGGAAGGGAAGGAGGGATTTGGTGCCTCCTTCTTGCTCAGGAACTCCAGAACGGCTTGGAAGCAGCAAAGGAGGATTTATGCAAATCAGCTAAGAAAGGGAACCAGTATTTTGGATGTCTCTCCATACCTTAAAAAAAAAATCTCAGACCCGTTTGAAGTCTGCCCACTGCGCCATATATCCAGTATATTGAAATGTATCCCAGATCACTGAGCCAGGAAATTCTGGATAACTTCCAAGAAGAAGGAATCACAGCCTAGCAAGAAATACACACCGAGACAGTGTATTGCCAGGAGTCTGATTTAGGACTTTTGCTCCTGCTCCTTCCCTCTTTTAATACACAGTTTTCCACCACACTTTCTATATAAATACTCTATCCTATGTATGGCTGACAGCCTCTGTTAGTAGATTTATCCATTAGTGGATTTACTAAAAATGTTTTCTGCTGAAACAAGGGCAAATACTTCACCTCAGCAAAGGACAAATCCAGAGACAGCACTAAAATCAAACCCAGTAAATCCTAGACAAGATAGATGGCAATAAAAACTTTGAGAGTCACCTTGTACAGAAATTCTAGGTAGAAAAATTATAAAAAATTAGAAAACAATTTCCAAGAGTGCAAAGTGACTGAAAAAGGCATGATAGAAAATGTACCAACCCCCAAAAAATGAGTCACAGTGCTGCTTAATAAACCCCTCTCTGAAGAGCCCTGTTTGTCTGAGCTGCCAGGACCCAGCAGCATCTATTAGGAGTGAAATCTCCAAATGCTTTACCAAGTTCCAGACACACTTTCCTGCATGTACTCAAAACTGTTATAGCCATTTACAGAAGGAAGTGAAGCATTCAGAGGATAAGTGACATGTCCAAGGTCACACACAGAGTCAACTGCAGAGTCAACAGAAGAGTAAGGAGAGCTTTGCCGAAAATCCCTTGGCTTTGACTGCCAGACAATGGCTCCCCCTCCCACGTAATCAACCAGTTATGGAAAGGCATAAATGCATATTTGCAGGACTAAATATGTTCACTTGAGAATAAAAATGTTTGGATGATTATCTATAAATTATAGGACATTATCCAGACCGCTCCGGTTTGGAAGTTGGATGGAAATTTGATGAATTACAAGCACGACACAAATGTTATAAGAGAAGCTTTGCTTTGACTATTTCTCTGGGTTTCTGCAAAAAACAAAAAACCAACCCAGAAGAATGGCAGAGATATACCAAAAGAACAAAATCCCCACAGATCTGAGTTTTCCAAGACCTCTCAAATTACTGTTTCTAGGTCTGATATCAGATTGTTTATCACTATTCGCATTTAATATTTTACTATTCATCTTGCCACAAACCGATTTTTTTTTTTTTAATTAAAGCAGTAACCAAAAAGTAAGAGCAAAAAAAGTCTATCTAAGAGGAAAAAGAAATTTCCACTGGACTTTCACAGGCTGTCAGGTCCCAAATATCTCACATTTTCTGATGACATTATTAATGCTAGTCTATGAATGACTCTTCCATAGTTTTGGAGCTGTAACTAAAATAACTGAGCTGCTTTTTTCATTCCTTGTTTTTTGCGGCTGTGTTTTTATGTGTCCTTATACACCCAGATCCTCCTTATTTGTGGCAGCAAACCCTGGACACTCTGTGGTGTTGATTTCTCCAGCTCCAGAGGGATGTCATGGGACTGGAAGTAGAATATATGTCAAACTACCCTGCGAGAGAACACGCTGCTAAAAGCTGGCTTTGTCTCGTTTGTATTTTTTTTTTAATAGGCAGTGTTTGGACTACAGACACGGATAATTCTGCATCTTGAATGCTTTGCACCAAATTGCCACATCAGCACTAAATACCTCCACTTAATTTTTCATTTGGATCCGATGAAACATTTTTTCCCATGGAAGGAAAAGCCTGGTCTTTGTGATCGTGCCACTGCCAGCCCAAGTTACAGTAAAGGTTAATCACAAACAAGAGACAAGTAAAGTAGACAAAGAGCATCATACACTTCACTTTTCAATGGATGTTTTCATAAATGTATGAATAATTTAAATTATCATTGCTGAGTATTTATTCGAGTGTTTCAGGGGAAAAAAATGCCTCCTCTTTTTTTTTTTCCCCTCCTTGATTCTTTTCATTTCTGTCTCATCTCTTTTATGTGCTGCATCGGCTGTTTTCTTGCCATCTGAATCAGTTTTTTGGAACAATGGGATGTATGAGGGCTGAGGGGGCAGTGGAAGAATACAGCCCTTGTTGTACACTCTGTGACTTGACATTGATTAATGAGGGTGCGGACATGGGCAGAATTTGATAGAGAGAGAAGGGGAAATTGGAGGACCTGAGGGCACCAGAAGGAGGAGGGCAAGGAGATGACAGAGAGGACCAGAGTGATGCCAGTGACTTCACACGGCGAGTGGCGGAAGTCGCCCCACCCAGGGCCATCCACGGCCAGAGATCCAGAACAGCTGGAGAGACACTTCCATGAGGAGAGAGGGCTCCCTCACAGTGACGGGGGCATTTCAGGGAGTGTCTCACACCTCTCCAGGTTTGCCCTGCACACCAAGATCCGCTGTGTCCATGCAACCCTTTCTCATATGAACATTTGCCCCAAAATCACTGCTAGGAAGAGCTTTGTTGCTTCCTCTCTTCTTTCCCTCATTCCTCTGTCTCCACCCTGTCAGTTTAACTCCAAAACCCGAACACACAGAGGTTACAACTTTCCTGCAGGAGTCCAAAACCTTGTGCTGAAACAGCACACTGAGATCCAGACCTTGTGGATGTGGGGGGAAGGATGGATTGGTAGTACTTTGCACAGAGAAAAGGCTTCCTAAATCCTATTCTTTCAGCTTGATGTCTCTTATTTTCTAATTTGAGTAAGTCAGAAGTAGTGATGCAGGTCAGAAAAGAGTTTGTACACTGACAAGCCAGAGATGTTTCAGGAAGGCTGAAAGTTTGGTGTGGTTCTTAATTGATTTTTTTTCAGAAAACCCTCCCTTCCCCATTCAGAAGTAGAGGCTCACAGTGAGTGAAGAAGAACAACATGAGTTTCTTGAGTCTTGCTGGGTGGTTCAGGTTTAGTGAGGCCCACAAGGCACCAGGTTCTCTTTACTTGTATTAAACTGAAAAAAAATTACTGTAAAATAGAAAAACTCAAAAAGAAGAATGACAAGTGGCTGCAATCCCTTAGGATCCTGTACCTGAAGGAACCCACAAAAAAGATGGAGAGAAACTTTTTACAAGAGCCTGGAGTGACAGAACAAGGGGGAATGGCTACAAACTGACAGAGAGTGAGTTTAGACTAGAGATTAGGAAGAAAATCTTCCCAGTGAGGGTGGTGAGGCCCTGGCACAGGGAGGTGGTGTCTGCCCCATCCTTGGAAGTGTCCAAGGCCAGTCTGGACGGGGCTTGGAGCAACCTGGGATAGTGTAAGGTGTCCCTGCCCATGGCCCGGGGTGGAACGAGATGATCTCTAGGGTCCCTTCCCAACCCAAACCATTCTGGCTCTTCCCCACCCTGCTCCAGGACTGGCTGTGGGCCTTCCCTGCTCCTGGTTTGCTGGGCTGGGAGCCGCAGGGGTGAGGCTCTGGGTGACTGGGATGCATGAGGTGAGAGCATCCCCGCACAGCGTAAGGCGCGAGCAGGCAGCTGCCACGCGTCCCTGCCCAGGATGTGGGGGACATTGTGGGTTTGCCTCTTCTGCTCTTTCAAGGTTCAGCTGAGTAGCGCTGAACCAGGAACTCCTAGGTCTGTCTGGTTGGATCTGCCCTCTGCAGAGAAAGACTAACCCTGCTGGCTCAGACAGAGCTGGAATGATCCCCAGAGTGCTCAAAAGCCACCTGACAGCTTTCCCCTGCCCCGTGTGAGGTATCAGGAGCAGGGGAACCACCACTGCTGCTCTGGCACTGAATTACAGCACGTTTGGTATCCCAGTAAAGACAGGGCCGAAGGTACATCTCGGAATGATTGCTACTAAAAACATCAATGTTAATCCTACCTGTCAGAAATCTTTACAAAACCCACTTTTGATGAACCCTGGAAATGAACCTGCAGTTTCAGAAATTTCAGAGAGAGAGAGAATCCACCTCAGCCAGCCCATTCTCAGACTCTAATTCAAATTGTTTTGCCTCTCTCCAGCGCCCTGGATAAATTCGATATCTGCCAGCTCATGGACTGTTCATGTGCTAATCTGACTCAGACTCTCATTCAGGGCTGGTCTCTTTTGCATAAAACATTAAATGTTGGTTTGAGGGGACAGTTGTCCCTACCCCCTGTGCGGGATCTCTCCCCACCAGCCTCTGGCCACTCCAAGCGTGTCTCATTTTCCCGGAGTGAAAGATCCTGGGTTTGCTGTGTGTGTGAATATAAAAGGAGCACAGAAAAGTTTCGCTGATGAGCACAGAATCTGCTCCCTGTCTCTCCTCGTGCCCTGACCACCACCAGCTTTAATTCCTCACCCAAAGGGCACCATGAAAATTCTGCTCCTGGCTTGGGTTCACACAACCTGTTGGAGCAGCCAGGATTTCTGGGGGCCCAGGCAAACCCGGCCTCCTGTCCCCCAACATCTGGCTGAGAACAAGGTCCCAGACTTTTTCTCTGAGCAGACTCTTCCAGCGTTCCCCTTTCTCCCTCCTCTTTGCATCCAAGACAAGCGGCCCAGTGATCACCTGCAATGGCAGCCACAGAGGGTGACCTGAGCCCTAGAGCTACTGCTGGAACAAATGAGAGAGCTTAACTAGAGCAAGACTGGCATAAAAAGGAAAGGGGAAAAAAGAGAGGAACAAAGATTCCGTCCAATTTGCTCTTTTCGGCATTGTAAAAACTGGCCTGTTTCCCAGTATATCACTCTGCCATTGAATAAGGTCAATTGCAGAGCAGTTCTTCAGTCATCCTGATGGGTTTTCATGAGAAAGTGAATGGAGTGCAAATTAGCCAAAGTCGTCACAAGCTTTTTTACTGTCACTCTAAGCCTGACAGTCCAAAGGAAAATGAGGATTAATAAATCTAACGAACTTTCTCCATTATCCAAGCCAGGTTAGGAAACTATTTATTGTCTCTCCTTTTTCTGTGTTTCATCCATTTCGCCTACTGTGGTGAAGCATTTCAAGAAGAAAGGAACAACAGCCGCACGCACACACACGCTCGCACGCACACCCAGGGCTCAGCCCCTCCAAATCTGAGACACAGAGCACAAAATAAAGGCACTGTGGCACCAGGCAAGAACACCAAGTTTTTGAAATAACTCTGCCGCGTGGTTTTGGATGAATCCTCGCGGTTTTGGGATGAATCCTTGCTGATTCCCGTTAATTAATGTGTGCTCGGTGTGTTAAACACGAAGATTTTATGGGAGTAAAAAGGGCTCTGAGTAAATCTTTAAAATCACCTTTTCTCAGCACAGAAAATGGGTTTCAAGTGAAAAGAAAAAAATTTTTGACTATTATATCCATGTGTGAAGTAGATTTTAGTGCAGCTTCAATTTTTTTTTTTTTTTTAGTAGCCGTTGGTCTAGGACGCAAATCTTTCCTAATTTATTAAAAATAATTTGTATTTGAGTAGCTTTTAAAATTTGCTAAACTTAGAGAACTGCCTGAAGCACTCTCAGAGAACAGGGGGTCACACAGAAGGGATACAAAAGGCCTCTAGGAACCCTGTAGGCTTTCGGGGTTGGAAGTTGAAGTCTGTGTGTCTGTTTATCCATATATTTATGTATTTAAGTCGGCATAATGAAAATCTGCCCAAGTTCACAGCTGGACAACGCCTTATCCCATGTAACACATAATACACTGTGATTCCTGTGATATTTTCCTTCAATATTCCCAAAGTCCTTAAAAACTTCCCTGAACAAGGCCTCGTGCTGTCTGAAAATAGCTGTTTGAGTTTTCAGAATTCATGTTTTCAGCACCAATTAAACCCCTCTCACATTTGCAGTAAAACAGGTGGGGGGAAGGAGACAAAGAGATCAGATACTTGCTCCTGTCCTTGGGAATAAATGCCTGGGAGGAGACCAGCCCAAATTTCAGGTCAACTGCTTCCTACTGTAATTTCAACAAAAAGTGACCAACTCCCCCCATTTCTGAGGATTGGGAATACAATAATGGTGGGAAAAAGCAAAATGCACCATGTACAAAAGTTTGTCACCTGGATCCTAATTAACACACCCCTGATATTGTGAATGAGGACAAAGATAAGGGAATATTGAACTACTCACACACAAAACCAACCACAACTTTTTAAAGCTAAAATGCTGAATATCAACACTGGCTACAGCCAAAAATGGTGCCATCTTCCCTCTTTCTTCCAATAACCATGAAAAGGGTTGTTTCAGATTGTGCTTCATGCTGGTGCTGACAACGAGTACATTCCTCTCCCAGCACAACCTCCTAAACTTCCTTCATTAATAAGTAGGAAAAAGGTCAAAGGACAAAACAGAAGGTTTCATTCTGGGAGCTACTCAAAAAAATTGCTGTAATTTCTGCCATCTTCCTTTGATATAATAAAAATCGTAGCAGAAAATAAATTATTAAATACCTATTTGGTATTGAATCCTCGTGGTTGCAGTGGGTAACAAACCAGGGGAAAGTCAGCTCACAGAGTTCGTTTCAACACTTTGTTTTCAGCTTTTGTGTGGAGACACCAGAATAAATTCCCCCTGAGGAAGCTCGTGCTCCAATCTGAGTAACCGAAGGAAAAATTGTTGAGCATTCAAAGCAATCTGGGCTTTGTTGAGATTTCCCTTCTCCTACTTTTACAGTCACTTGTCATCCCCTTTAATAAGAGGGAAAACTTTCCTGACCAGCTAAATTATGCCATTCAAGATATTAAGGAAAACACACATACCCTGAAGTAAAGGTAAAATTATGCTGCAATCATCAAATCAGCCTTCTCTTCTTTATCCCATCTGTATATTCTCCTTGGAAAAGCTGGAGCATTGGCTCCACGAGCAGCACAGCCCTACCTGCCTGCCACTGCAATTGCTGGTATTTTAATCTCATCAAAGAATCTGAGTTTTTCTTCCTGCTGTTTTGACTTTGCTGTCTCTTAGCCCTGTCACATTCACTAGTTTTGAATAAGTGCAGAACTTGCATTTACAGAATTTGCAATCTGCAAGATTGTTTAAGTGATTTATCAAATACTTTGATTGAACACTTATTGCTGCTCCAGTTCTGAATCTCATTTAAATTGACTGGGCTTGACATAAGCCTTTAGAGTGAACACAGAAACGAGTCCAGGCTGTGTCAGGTACAGCACAGGGGGGAAAAAGTTCCACCTCCAGCCACGGCACTTCTGGAATTACACCCTGATAAAATCAGCCGTGCTCTATACATTGCTTATTAACCATTTTATGTCTGATAAAACCGCAGTGCCAGCAGTCAGATGGGCTTTCTCTCATTAATGATGCAGCACAACATCTCTGCAAGTTGGTTCATAAAACACAGAGCATTGGGCACCCTCCAGGTTTCTAAACCAGAATATTTGGGTTGTCTCGCAGTAGAGTTGAAGGGTCCAGACCTTTGGGAGGCTCTGCACAGCCACGGCCACATCACTTAAATC
This sequence comes from Atrichornis clamosus, assembly GCA_013400975.1. Taxonomy (NCBI): domain Eukaryota; kingdom Metazoa; phylum Chordata; class Aves; order Passeriformes; family Menuridae; genus Atrichornis; species Atrichornis clamosus. The sequence goes on along the minus strand of WBMZ01009481.1, from coordinate 118,698 downwards.
TCCAAGTTAGAACCACTTTGCACTCACAGGCCAGAGAAATGCTGAGCTCTAAGTTCTGAAACATCTAAAAAGTTGGAAAATGGTGAATTTTTGTCATCCAATGGATGATGCACCTCTGAGGGATGCAAAGCAAAATTGGGGCAAGGGGATTTGAAGGCCTACAGAGAAACCCAATTGAACAGCACCCAAAGGGATGCAGCAAAACTCTTCCCACCAAATTAGAACACAATGCACCCCACACAGACAGCACTGGAAGGCTCAAAGCCTTCTGCTTCACTGAGGCACCATTTCAATTTAACAATTAATATATTAAATTCATGCAATTCCCTCCTGTTTCCCAAGTTTGTGTAGAACAAACACAGCCTCCAAGAACGTGTGCTGTCTGCCACATCCCTTTCCATGGGAGAACCGCTTAGAAACTAAACTAAGATTTTTAAAAATACAGAAGTGCTGTAATAAACCTCTTCACAAATAACACGTAGATGAGGGCCAGAGCCAGAGTGGATTCCAAGCACCTGGGATCCCAAGGTGATCAGGTACAGAGTCTTCACTGTGAATAACAAGCAAGCAAAGATAGAATAAATGAAGAGGATTTGTTCCAGCCCACCAGAGATTAAATCACATCCTCCTGCAGCACAACTGTTCTGAGGCTTTCCTGCTAAATCTGTTGTCTTTCAGGCTCATGGCATTTTCAATGCTTCCTCCAAACTCATGTGGGATAATGCACATCCAAAACGTAGGCTCTAGGTATGCACATTCTTAAAATCAACCACTCAACACGCATCCAAATAAAAGTGAGCTTTCCTCCCCATTTTCCCCAAGAAAGGAAGCTCAGAGCCCTTTTATGCATTGTGAATGGCCCACCTAATTTAGACTGAATTATACCCTAACCTTCATTTCCCCTTTACTTCTTTGCTCCATTCAGCAGTTTCTGACTTCAGCTAATTCACTAACAATCCCAGCTGGTCCTTCCCAGCTCCCAGTTCTTTAGCACATTGTCCAAGGAAACTATGTGCTCCCATCTACACTGGTATTCCACTCTCCAATTAACCTACTGCTGAGAGGCTTTACCCCTTTCCACCATCCATTCCTCTGCACATACAATTTTTTTTTTTTTAACCTTTTACTTCTTGAACTAAAGTGCAGGAGATCCTTTCCAGGTGAGAAGGTGTTAAATTTATTTGCTAAACGCGGCGCTGGTTACCCAGGAAGACACAACAGAGGATGGGGGTGAGAGCTCTGCAGGAATAATCTGCTTGATCTCCAGGGCATTTCAAAGTTGAGTGTGAAGGTGCAGAGGTTTAAGGTACAAGCAAACAAACAACAAAGGAATTTCCACACTTGCTGTATGACAGGCATGTGCTTGTTCTGAGCACTGAACCCGAGCAGAGCAGCTGAGGTCAGCCAGAGGTGTGGCTGGGCTTGATCCACACAGCCCTGCTGGGCATGGATTTTGTGCTCTTGTTGTTTAAAAGGAATCAGTTGCTTTTCTGTCACGCAGTCATAACTTTGAGGGCAACAGCAGGAAGGCCTGTGCCCGTGCAGCCACGGGCTCCTCACTGGGAAGGTTTTGCCATGTCTGCAAGAGAGGAGCTTTGAGCATGTCTGTGTTTCACATCTATTTCACCGATTACCTCGTGTATCTATATATTACTTTAATTTTGTCTGACCAGGAGCGCACATACAATCAATTATTTGGGTGCCTGATCATCACTCATCTACTTGCACAAACAGAACAAACCAGCTAGAAACAGTTCTGCTATCTCGGGACAAAGCCAAGACTTCAACATCTTGAAGGCCCCTATCCAATGACCACGTAAATTTACATCCAGAATTCCCACAGCAAATGGGGGTAAAGCCAAGATTTCAACATCTTGAAGGCCCCTATCCAACGCCCACCTAATTTTACACCCAGAATTCCCACAGCAAGTGTCAATAAACCTCTCTGGATTCCAAAGGGAGACTTGTCTCCCTGACAGTGAGGGCCTGCACGTCGCCCCGATGATAAGAAATGTCCTTTTTTTCACTTAAACTGCTGTGGTTATCCCAAAAACTCCCTTCTCGTGTAGATTAAGACCACATTTTAGAATTCCTGGACTTCCATGTCTTCTTCCTGAAATCCTGAACATTTCCTCCTCTAACAGGATGCCAAGTGCCTCCTTTCAAGGCAAATGGCCCAGATCTCATCGTTGACAAGATCCCAGATTAAACAAAGGTAGGGAAGATGTAATTGATGGCTATTAAACACCTACCTCCCCCAGTTCCTTCTTTTCTTGTACATCTGCTTAGAAGCAAGTGAGCATAATAACAGCACAGTGCTCAGAAAGTGGTTTTGGGAATCAGGCAGTGAGAAAGTCAATATGGAGCAGCGTGTCCATTTGTTTTGATTTATCTCACTAACTTCAATTGACAGTTAATTCATCAGAGGAGGAAAATGCCAGTCTAGTGAAAACACAGCTCGTGAAGGGGAGAGAACGGAGTGGAAAACACAGAGTGTGGATAATACAGGTAATAAATTAAAGGATACAGTATCAGTATTTTATCATTCCCATTCTGAATTTGCTATATCCCTACTCTTGCCAATTACAATTTATAGTAAGCAGTAAATTTACACTGATTTATTTCACACACACACACACACACACACACACATGCCCTTTACAAAATGAGGTGACTTTGGAAAACAGGAAAAGACAGGAGAATAAGTCACTTTGGCTCAAATTCCTAAATCTGAAATTTCCAGCAGCAACTGCAAATTCTTGTAACAAACCATGGCCAAGATGAGAATTTACACTGTGAACGCTGGCTTGGGCCTAAAACCCACAGAAATAATAAAGGGTTGAAAATGCGACTTGCAGCAGCAGTGCTGGTGCACCAGTGACACCAGTGCAGGGGCAGGGGGTGCACTGGGAGCCTCACATCTCCCCGTGGTCTGATCCCTGGTCTGCCCAGGCAGCAGCCTCACAGAGCTGGGTGTTACCCCTTTATCCAGGGGCACTGCTCCGTGTGTTCCCTGTTTTAGCCCCCTGGCCCCACAACTCCTCCCTTGGTGTCATTTGTTATCACCCAGCCACATTTAATTTTTCCCTGTTCAGGGGTTTTTCTTGCCTTAAATGCCCCTTTCTCCCAAAGGATGTTTTTTCAGGTTGGTCTTTGCCTGATCTTGGGACAACATCAGTGATGACAATAAAAGCTGGAGATGGGATTTAGGGAGCCTTTGTTCACCCCGTAGGCCCCAGTGCCCAGAGCCATCGTGTGAGACATATTAGACAGAATATCCCTGCTGATACACCCACTCACACCATTCCCATCCTCTCTGAACCTCGTGTTCTGCAATTCACCTTTCACCATAAAAAGCAGAATTTGCTTGTACTTAATTTAAGCACTTTTTCCAGTAGTTTCATCAGGTGCTCTTGGTATAAGAATCCTGTTGTTTCTTAGACAGCAATTCCAATTTGAAGTTCAGCATTGCACAGGCACAGCTTGGATTATTCTTCCCTGGATATACTAAATTAAATCATCTAATATTTATTTGAATGGAAGTTAACCTGCAATCTCTTTGGCCCGTTCACTGAGTTTTGCAGAGCTGCTGGGCATTTTGGGCAGCATCCCTGATGCTGAAATTCCGTCTGGGAAGTGCTGCTCCTCTGCTCAGCAGCAGACCCCAATTTCTGCTCCAAAGAACACAGACAACTCAACAAGGAGCTGAACTTCCTGCCTTTTTTTTTTTTTCTTCCCTAAATCACCTTGTACGCTTATTAAAGCCCAAGCACAGCTGCAGGGGACTATAAGAAATTAAGCTTCTTTCTGTCCATTTCCCAGGAAACTGGACAAGAGCCAAAAATAATCTGTCCTGGTTAAAGTATCTGCATTTTGCCTCCTCAGCTCTCAGGAAAGGCACCATCTCTATCTCCCTGCCACGCTGCTGAAATTCATTTTGGAGATGATAAAACCACTTAGGAATGGCAAAAGATCCTTCACTTCTCAGAGGGAGGTGTCTGTAAATCAGGACTTGGGGCAATAGTTCAGTTGGTGTTGAAGAGGTGAGGTGCCCACAATTTTTGTTTGAGCACAAGTAAACTTACTACAAGGTGCAATCTTACCAACAGTGCAGTACTTTTGAATGGTTAAGCTGTCTGAAAAAGGGATTAAACACAACCACAAAAAAAAGACTGTATCAACTCCAAAAATCCTGTGACTTCCATATTATGGCTAAAGACTGCAAGGCACAAATATGGGTTAGGACACAGGAGAGAGAAAGAAATCACAGCCTGGACTTTCACCCAGATATCTAAATAAAATCTTCCAAAGGTTTAGAGAAGTCTGGATACTTCTGTTACACTCACAGGGAAGGGGGGTTTATTGCTCAGAAAGGAAAATACCAATTATTGAACAGGATTTATTGGTATGTACGGTCCCATAGGCCCAAATGCCAGGCTTGTCCAGTGAACGGGCTAAACTCCTCATCACCTCAGAGTTATTCCAAAACGTTGGTCTTTTATCTGCACCCAGTTCCTGAACATCCCGTGGTTGATGCTTAGCATCACTTGGCAGTGCAATACCCATTTCACAAGCTGGTCCCACAGCTCATTTTCCCTGACTGCTTCCACACACCCCACCTTTTATTTCTTCCTTCCTTTCCTCCAACAGCTGAAATATTCCAAAATGTTCTGATGTACCAAAAACCCAAATAATATGCCAAAGGTTCAAGCTCTGCCCGCAGTGGGGTTTTAGATGTGGATGTTTCTGCTCCCTGACTGAGCCCAGCAGTCCCTCCAGGACTCAGCCAGAGGAGGTTCCCACCCTGCCTGTGCCTTGGCCACGTCCCTCGAGTGCCTGAGGACACACAGGCAACAGCACAGCCCCAGAAACAGCCGCCACTACTGAGCCAGAGTCACTGGGGCTGCACTGAATTCTTCCCTTGCAAAAGCCTTCCAGCTGCTCACAGGAATGAGCAGTTTATGGATAAAGATTTCCCCTCTCCTCAGCTGAGCAGCCTGTGATTTAGCAGTAAAGTTTCAAAGTTGTTAAACAACCTTTTCTTTCATTGCATAAAAGATGGAGGAGGCTAAAATGTATAAGCACTAAAAGTGTCTGATGTCTTACGGTGTTTAGGGGTGGAATTATCCAATTCCACTAAAGCTGCCTTTGTGGCACAGACAGAATATTCACCCCAGCTACAGCTGACAACTCTCCCCTCCTTCAAGAGACAAATATTTATTCCCCTCCTCACAGCAACTCCTTTGGACTGTGGCTGTTGTCAGCCACAAGTGAATCATGGGCTTCCTATTAGGCTTTTTGACACTTGTCAAGTTCACTTTAAAAAATTTCACCTCTTGCAGCGTTAAAAGCAAGCTCCCTATAAAAGTTTTGCTGCTCTGGTGCACCAAAATGCTTCCAGCATTACATAGAGATGTAACCCATTATTTAAAAATTTGCTTCCAATCAATAAATTGGATTTAAATTTGCCTCGTTAACAGTTCTAGGGGAGCTGAGCCTGTCCCCCCTCTCTGCTCCACCTGGGGACAGACCAACCCCCCGACGAGGAGCCCCTGGAAAGGACAAGCAGCACTGGGGACACTGCTCAGACCTGCCACTTTCTGCCTCGGAGACAGGAGGTTTATCCAGTTCCTCACACCACTCTTCTTTTCCAAACATTTGGCTGTGGTGATCCCCCCCCCTTCCGCCCCTTCCCTTCCCCTGACTCCAATTTTAAGGCAGTTCACCACTTACGGTCATTTACAGCTTACATCCCAGCAAATCCAGAAGGTGTCTGATGAAAAAGAGGGACTAGCCAAGCATCTTAATCCCCCTGTTCATTCATGCTCTCTGTAATGTTCTTTCAGGCCTCTGCTGAGAGACTAGGCTGAAATGAAGGCTGATAAATTAGTCTGGAGGGAAACAAGGCAGATTCTGCTTGTAAAAGGTCATTCCAACTTTGTTCTGGGTGAGGGTTTATCTTGACTGCAGCTGCGACAGACAATGGCCGGGGCCTAAACGGCAGAAATCCAAGCTCTGCTCACGAAATTACTGTGCTGATAAGGGAGAATGGGCTTCAGGGAGATCTAAATGGGAAAAGGGAGGTGGGGGACAAGGGTGAGATGTAGGTATTTTTGAACATGATTGAACAGGGATGACACAATAAGATGTACAATTAAAGCAGGGCCCTCTCCGAAAGGGAGGAAACACGCGGCTGCTTAATCAGATCCAAGGGGAGAAAAGACCCTCTGGTGTGTGCTGAGCAAAGGCCCCGGTGCCACACGGGCACGAGGGGGCTGTTCCTGGGCTGCTGGACCAGACAGGTTATAAAATGCACTAAACACAGAGCTGGCTCTGTAAGGTCGGGGCTGCACAGCCTAAGATCCAGTGCATCACTCCCAGGACACGCCAGGGATTTGCTTCCCCAGCAATAAGTTCCCAAGAGCAGCCAAAAAAAAGCCCCACTAAAAAGTGTGCAGGAGCAGGATTCTGGGTGAGAACACTCCTCAGTGGAAAGCACTTTATTGTTTTTAATAACGTTTTGAGCCTTTCTGGGGCAAAGGGAGTAAATGATGGCAAGTTGTGACCAACCAGTCTGTGCTCCTGACTGACTCCCCTGACAGACGCCTCTCCCTTCTTTACAGCTCTCACCTGAAGGTGCACATCTCCATCGGGGCGAGCACATGAAGGAGTCACAGCTCTCTGCCACCTGGCTGGAACCCCATTGCACAAACCAGCCCCACTCAGCCCTGGAGCTGAGTCCCCACTGCAGAGCTGCCGCCAGCCCTGGGGTCCCAGCTCAGGATGGACCTGGAGCTGCTGGAGCGAGTCCAGAGGAGGCACCAAAATGATCAGAGGCATGGAGCAGCTCTGCTGTGAGGAAAGGCTGTGAGAATTGGGATTGTCCAGCCTGGAGGAGAAAAGGTGACCTGATTGTGGCCTTCCAGCACCTGGAGGGAGCCCAGAAAAATGGACAGAAACTATTTACGAGAACCTGGAGTGACAGGACAGTGGAGAATGGCTGCAAACTGACAGAGATTAGTGTTAGATTATAGATGAGGGAAAAATTCTACTCTGTGAGGGTGGTGAGGCCCTGGCACAGGTTGTTCAGAGCAGCTGTGGCTGTCCCATCCTTGGAAGTGCCCAAGGCCAGGTGGGACAGGGCTGGGAGCAACCTGGGATAGTGGGACATGTCCCTGCACAAGGGAGGGGCTGAAATGAAATGGACTTTAATGTCCTTTCCAAACCAGACCATTCTATGATTCCATGATTTTTTTTGTCTGTTTGCTTTGAGAGAGAGCAGAGGGGACCAGGAAATCAGGAGAGATGAACAACCGAGTCAAGGTGGGTATTTTACAAAGGTGCCTCACAAAGCAGCTGGGCCTTAGTCACAACTTGAGAAACAGAGCACGTGATTTGGAAGAGCATTTCCAAAGACACCCCCATGCCCTGGAAATGCTCCTTCCACCCCAATGGCCAATTCACCACCTTGCCTGGCCCCTGGACCTCCTCCTGCAGACGTGCTGCTTCCATCCATGTTGCTAAAAATGACTCAAACTCAGCTTCACACCTTCCCTGGACAAGCAGCCCTTGTTTTGCAGAGCTGAGCACTCTCAGTGCGAGGACTGTCTCGTTTTGTACAGGTCCCAGCACTTTGCTGTGGTGAAACACACAAAAAGAGGAAAGGATGAATAATTAAGTGCTGTGCTAGCAAGCGAAAAACCAAGTCCCACCCATGTCCCACTCCTTCAGAAAAAGTAGTGGACCCAACCTTTCATTTCCATCCCTAAATACAGCAAACCTCCCCTGCATTTCCAGAGCCAAATAAGAAGCAACTCAAGTGCCAAAATGTGTGAAGTCCTAAATCCCACAAAGTAAGAGTTGCTACATTTACCAGTCTCCAGATCCGTGGTGCTGCTCCATATTTGCCACAGGTGCCAAATTAAGCAGAGAATGTGATTTTTCCATTCTCTAAAAGTAATTAACACAGTATTTTACTCAGGAAAATTCACTGTTGGTAATTCTAACATGGTAGAGATTGAGCTAAAGACATTTAATTTAGAACTTTCAGACTTTAAGATTGATCAGGAACTTGGCTGGGGTTCACTGAAGGGTTTGGTGACCCTGAGGATGTTCCTGGACCTCAGCCTGGAGCCCTGGGTGCCTCAGTCCCACACAAACCTCTCCAAGCAGTGGATAACATGAAGGCTGATTCCCAAAAAAACAACACCCCCGAGTGCCTCGTACAAGTAGCCTAAAAACCACAAAATGAGTTATTTTGCGTCACTCCCACCTTCCCAAACTGCCACTGAAAGAGTCCACAGAGCGATGCCTCCTTCAAAGCCCCATGTATATTTATGGTTTCACTTATTGATCATTTCCTTTACAAAAGCCCACTGTGTTCCAGAGCTCCATCAGCCAGGCTTTTCTGGGAGCGGACAAAATAAAGGTTGGATTTCTCTGTAGGTTAACATTCCAGGGGAAGAAGCAGTGCCCTGTATTCTGCAAGGCTTTTGACAACGAAAAGAGCTATTTTTCAAACCCTGTGGTCACCACTGAGCTTTTCATGGGATTTTCTTTTTCTTCCTTTTTTTTTTCTTTTTTTTTTTTTTTTTTTAAGTGTGGATGATAAAATGCTGCCTCAGAAGCTGGTATTCACGGATGTCTCTCGAAGACGAAAAGAAAATATTTATTTCCTTTTTCTGCTTGTGAATCAGAATGTTCTATTTAAAGAAAGTGCCCTCTGCCGGATTGCTCATGAGTTATTACCCCTTATGGAAATAAAGGAGAAATATCAGGAGGTATTCTTAGTCATTCCCTTCCCCTGTCTCTTCTTTTTTTCCCTTTAATTCCTTATATACCCATGTTTTAGCCAAGTGCCTAAGATAGAGCAAGTTATCTTGGCATTCTTGGGCCTAAAAAAGACTTAACTCTCTTAACCCTGACATTGAAGCATTTGGGGAAACGTCAGAAAACGGGACCAATTTCAGCCATTTCACTTGGATGCCATAAGGTGCATTTTTCACTTTTATCCAGGGTCGAAATGAACAAATTAAACCCCCCCACAAAAGGTGGAGCTGTAGACAATGGGGTTTTGCCTGTGGTTCCATCAGCTTCTTTCTCTGAATCCCGAGCCAGTCCGTGGGCTTGCTGGCATGGTTTTAATTCCAGGCATAGGAAACAGCCCAACAATGGACAGCACCTGGATCTGACTCTCCCCCTTCCTCGTGGTGGTCCCCTGACACCAGAACAAAGGCCAGATCCTGCTGGGAAAATCAAAGTGCTGATGCTCTCCCAGAGCTGATTCCTAGAAGAGGGACAGTATCGAGCATGTTCAAAGCTGATCAACCTCCTTGGCCAAAAATTGCACAGCATTTAGAATATTTAGAGGTCAGGATCTTATTTTTTCCTCCTTGAGGTTAATTTTTTTCACTTAAGTGCTGGGTTTTGGTCTAAAGCAAAAGTTTCTCTGCAGTTTGATATCCATGTGTCTAAAATTCTAACTCAGGATGCTCTTAGCAACTGCTCGCGGCTGAGGGCACAACTGGGCAGTCCCAGCGTGCTCTTACATTCTGTTTTCCTCATGAACCCACAGATTCTTTCTTTCTTTTTCAGAGTGATTCCAGCCAGGCAAATCAGAGAAATGGGGAAGGAACCTTGCATGGGAAACATCTGCTGTGTAGGTAACGCTCTCCACCTCGGGAAGGGCCACGCACACAATTCCTCAGCAATTTCCCTGCAAGAGCAGGGCTTGAAAACAGCCATCCATCGGCTCCTTTTCCCTGAGCCATGGAAGCTGCCGTAGTAACATTATTCTCCAGCCAAAGGGAAAGGCAGAGGCCAGGGAAAATGAATGAATCAGGAGACGCATGAAGGAAAACGACAGGGGAATGTCATCACATCCTTCCAGGGAGCAGCTGAGAGCACGTCAGCAAGAGATGAGTGCGAGGAGGTCTGGGGATTTCTCTGCTCATTTAAAGGACTCACACTTCCTTTAGCATCTTTGGCTGAGACAGGACTGACAAGAACTCGCTGCTTCAGCTGCTTCAGCTTTTAAAGGGAAATGAAGGAATTTCTGTGTGATCTGAACCGGGAAACATGACAAAATCATCACAGTTCAAGAAACACTTAGAGGGTCCTTCTTATTTTAGTATTTTAAAGATATTTTAGTATCTTAGAAATGTATTTTTTTAAATATATTTTCGTTTTTAAGATACATTAATATTTTTAAACTCAAGGAAATACAGTATAATTCTCCTCCCAGCATTTAAGGCCAGTCACGTAGAGTAAATTTCCCTTGGTACTTAGGAGTATTCCTAAAAAACAGACAAAATGAAAAAGGCTCCCTGCTAAAATTTAAATCTCCTGTTTTGCAGGAACAGGGAGGTTGAACTGCTGGGAATCACTCACTCTATAAAGCATTTTCACTGGCCCAGATGTGGAGCCAGAACGCTGCTGCGTCCTCAGCTGCTGGCTCCTAATTTTTCCACAGTTATTTGTCTTCCATGGGACAGCCTCTATCTTCACCCTCAAGTAGGAAATGAAAGCACTTATTTATTTTTCCTGTGTAAAGGAGCAGCCTGGCTCTTGACACTTCAGTATGAGAGGAGTCTTTGTGCTTCAGCAAATAATCTCTCCTAAAATATAAATTAAAACAAAGGAACTAATAACTGCATTTATCACTGGTATTTACCCTGTGAAGCAGACTGAGCTAAAACCATGGTTGCTTCCAAATCTCCTAGAATTCAGTTGCTAAATTTCCCTCCAGGATGAGGTTCTCATTCTTCTCTCAATTAGGAAAATCAAGAGCGCTATGATAAATATCATTATTTATTCAAAGCGATCAAAATCATTATGTAATTATTTTATTTTCATTTTCTTTAGGTCCCGGAGGCAATAAAGCACAAACACGCCGTGATTTATTTGGGGTGCTCTGAGTGGTGTGTTCTGTGTCAGCAGGCAGGGGAGTAATGGGATCAGGAGAAATGCAATCACGTCACACTCAATAATCACAAGGCTTTCAGTTTGGGTGCTGTCCTTTAAGGCGCAAAAAAAAGGTAGAGAAACATGATCAGCACAGCAGGTTCAGGGAATGAGGGAAAGCACCCAACACCATCCTGCACAGGAGCCACTGAATCATCCCTGGGAGGGGCTGGGGGCCAGGATTGACACATCTTATTTACTTTTATGAGATGAGAATGAATCACTCACTGCCATCCCCTGTCCAAAAAGCCCTTGAATGATAGGTGTGGTTTAATTTAAAGAATGTTTTCCAAAACGTATTCCACAAAGCAAACCAAGAGGCCAGATATGAAGCTGTGCGGCAGGTAAGGCAGAGCACGTGTTCGAACCATCACAACCCAGCCCTCCCGTCTGCCTGGGAGGAAAAACACCTCTAGTACAGATAATGATGCATCTTTTTTCAAGGAATGGCAAATAAAACACAGCATTCTGCATTCCCATTGATGTTTTGGGCTATTAATGAGTGAAGCTGAAAGTTTCAGCGAGGAACATTCTCCTTGCACCTCCTGGAGCTCGATGTTTTCCGTCAGAGCCAGGTCTGGAGCGAGCAGCTCCGATGAAAACAGAGCTGCCCCTTCCTCCAAACATGAGCTGTGTTTCCTGAGGACTTCGAGGTACAATTCCCTGCTTTGTTTCATTTTCATTTTCACAAATCTGCTCTTAACTGAAGTTTGAAAAGGGAGAGCTTTTTCTGCAGTGGTAATCCTCGGATAGAAGAGAGATCCATTTTCAAATCAAAGCCCTTAACAGCACATTTTCCAACACCCAAAATGTTGTTTGATTTTTTTTTTTTTTAATGCAGAAATCAGAAGAAACAGACATTGCTTATGAAGCACATCCTGTACAGCAACAAACCCAGCATTTTCTAGCAAAATTGAGATGGCACAAAGGAATGGCCACTTTTTAGCCAATTCCACTTCCTTAGACACTCCCAGTTTAGTCAAAGCCTGACAGTAGATTTCCTGTGATGAAGGGCAAGAACTTTTTGTGCAAAAGGCAGAAAAGGTGTTAAAATTAAGGAACCGATGACTACTGAAAACAAACAAACAAAAATTCCCAGGTTTTCAGAATTTGGGGAGCGAGGTGTTCACAAAAGTGGGATTATCAAGATTATAAACTACAGGAAATGAATTGAGAAATATGAATAGAGAAGAGGTTGAGTGTGAAGAACGGGCATCATTCCTGAAGTAAAATTACTACTAGGAGAGGCAATTCAAGCGTAAGAGCAAAGTCCCAAATGGCCATAACAAGGAGTTGTGTGGAAGTCTTACAACAACATTCAGCCCACAAGTCATTGCAAGTGAAAACTACAGGTTTCAGGGAAATACTGACCAAAAAGACAATGTCAAACTGCAGAAGGAATTTTTCTCATGGTCCTACAAATCCCAGATTTGTTAAACTTATCAGCCCTGTAAGAAAGAGCACAGGGAAGCAAAAGTCACCAAGTTACTGGGTGACAAAAAACTCCTCCCCTTCCCTTTTTCTCTCTCACTGCCCATTGCCTGCCTGCTCAGTTTTATGAGCAGAGGATGGAAACATAACCCAGGCTGCAATTTCCCAACAATTTGCCATCAAGCTGCCTCGAGCATCTCCTCAAGGCTTTTCCAACCCTCCACTCCAAGGGAACGGCTCAGAAACCAACACACGCGGCAGACAGTGTTTATTCCATGAATTCCTGTCCAGCACACGAAGTGATTCACGGATGTTGCTCCCAAATGAAATTCTGAAGGCACCGAGTGACTGAAAACAGGTCCCTGGACTGTCTTTAAACACACTGGGAAATGGGAAACTTCGAGAAGTGTCTGCGAGTACCAAACAGGGTCCAAAGAGAGCGTCGGGGTGGGTGGGGTTGAGGACACCTGAGGGAGGACAAACAGCCCCTCCTTTGAGGTGTGAAACGTCCCTGCCGGAGCCGAGGACAAAAGAACGCCCTGGAATGGGAGAAGTGCCCCGGAGAAGGAAAGTTTGTTCAATTCCACTACAAAAACAAACAGTATCACAAAGGCAGCGCCGACCGGAGATGGGAGATAGGGCTGCGATCAGAGCACTCAGAGCAGAGGGGATGGAGGGAACCTTTCTTAAAATCATGAGTGCAAATACCAGCTTTTATCAGAATTATGAAACACAAGGACAAAGGTTTGCCAAGGTCATAGAAAAAAAAAAGATTTGCACTACTCCACTTGGGTCTGACGTCTACCAGCCAAGGAGGATTGCACTTTGTACCTAAAAATCAGTCTTAAAACTAAAAACCAAACAAAATTATAAGTTGAAACAACAAACGCCACCTATAATCACTTGGGTCAGAAAAAGAGAATTCGTCTTTCTGTGGGAGCCACTTCCACATTGCAGCCTACAAATAATTAGTATTGCATATTCCTAGAGGAAAATTATGCTGAGTTTCAGAGATATCTGGAAGTGACCAATACCTTCCTCAGGAATCTGAAGCTGCGTCACACCTACAGCCTCCCTGAACCAGACCATGTATTGCCAGTATAATAACGGGGATTTTTTTCCCCCAAAACCCCCATGTTTTGATGCTCATACAGTAATATCAATCAAATGTTCTGTAATGATATTCACACAAAAGAAACCAACACCAAGAGGAACTTCTGAGGAATTGGAGGAGAGAGAGAGAATCAAAACTCAGCCGAATTTCCTTCTTTTCCCTGCACTAGGATAGAAAGAAAAGGAAATTCTTGACTCAGTCATTCAACCAAACTCTGATTTTAGCTCTTCAGACACTTCCTACTGCAGAATAACAAAACATGATTGAGTTTGGTTCTTACAACAAGAGATTTTTGCTGTTTCCTGCACTTCAGACACATTGAAAAAGTAAACAAAACAAAAACATCTGGACCTACTTCTCTGGACTTCACTGAATCTGACTGCTCACTGATTTTGGACTTCACAATCAAGAGTGCAAATATAATCAGAGACAATTTAAAATGTTAATGCTCAAGTCCGGCCTTTCTGACCTGGGTCTCTAAGAAAACAGGGTTCTGTGGCTGTGCTGGTGGCTTCTCTCTGGGAAAACCTTACAGTTCCGGCCCTCAGCTGCTTCCCACCCTGTAAATCCTCCAGGATTTTGTAAACCAGTTCACCCCAGTAGTGGCCGATGGAAGAAAGAGGCCAAGTCACTTCTTCACCCAGGGAAAAGGGAGAAGAAAATTCAGCTCCCACTTATTTTGAGGGACCAGCCTCACCTATCCAACAGGGAAATCCTGCTGGTAAACCTCTCTGCCCCCAGTGCCCCAGACATGGCCTGTTCTATAGCCAGCATCTCCCATGGCAGCAGGGGTTTGGAATGTTGGGATGGGCACTGGGGCTAGGGAAAAGGAATTATGTATTGTATAATGGACACTGGATGAGCTGGAATGGGACTGTGTGCACAGAGCAGAAATCCTAGGCTACATTTCACTGCTCATAGAATATTTCAGGATAATTAGGGATCCAGATATTTTCAAATCAAGAACATACAGGCAGAAGAGACTAAGGTGATTTCTGGGACAAGCCCAGAGAAGCAGGGAGAAAGATGGGAGTGGTGGGATAGAGCTGTTTTTCCTGCTGGAGACTGGGTTTTGTTCAGGTCTTGGGGAAAAATGACTTTCACATTTCTTCATCTTTGCTGCTGCACAAGAACTCGAGAACATCTGGGCTGTTAATGGGTACATGCTGCTTTTCCCTGACCAGTTAATAATGCCTGCACTGCTGACATGGGCTGGGAGTCAAAGGTAACACCCCCAACCACCAAACATGATGCGACCAATCCCATTCCCTCCACTCGACAACTCCCGAACACAATTGGAAAATGACAAGCACTTTATGAAGTGACTCGACATCATTTAAAAACAGACTTCCAAAATGGTGCTCGAGCAGGTTTTGTAGCCCAAGAAGCGAACTTAAAAGGGATCTCTGCTGATTTTAAATCCTGCAGGCAATCAGGGTGCAAACGCAGGGAAACAGGGCATTAGCAAAGCCACCACCTCTGTCCCCAGGCCACCAGGCCTCAGTCCAGCTCCATGAACACTTGGCAGAGAAGACAAATGAATGTGGTGACCACATTCCACACGCTTACCTCCCATCCAAAGTTTGTTTCCTTTAATGTGCTCCTTTGTACTGCCATATAGGGTCCAAATCTTTCCCCAACTTCAATCTTCTTTTTGGCCCAAATCCCTAGCCCTGCCCCTGGGACCGAAGATTCTCTGAGTTCAAAATCTGGTGGGATTGGAATGTCATCAGGAATGTAGACAGGAGCTTCATAGGGTGAGCCCTCCTTGGGAGTGAAGTCCTCACTGGTGGGGAAGGGTGATGGAGGTCCGACAGGGATGGGGGACATAATACTGTCCTCAGTTTCCTCCTCTGCGCTTTCGCCCGCGAGGAGATCGGGGTCGGTCTCGTACATATTATTTACAATCTCGCTGTCACCTAAAAGGGGAAACAGCAGAACAAAACACACTGAAATACTCACGTGAACATTAGTTAATCTCTTCCTGGGACAAAGTTTCACAAAGCCGAGCTCACACGTTTTTAAGGATAAAAAGGTAAACGTCCCTCAGGGAACTCAGGCAGAGCTGGGGTGAGGACACTCTGCTCATAGGATATTCAGTGCTGCAGAAGGGTGGGGTGAAGCTCATTGCAGCCTGATGTGTTCTGTGGGGTCTGGGGTCCTCTGCTGTTGGCCTTTCCATTTTGGAAAGAGGGAAGAAAACACAGAAGAGGCGGTCGAGGTTCCCTTTGACCATTTCTTGTAGTTAGTAATCACAGAATCCTGAAATGGTTTGGGTTGGAAGGGATCTTAAGGATCATCCAGTCCCACCCCTGCCACGGGCAGGGACAACTCCCACTATCCCAGGGTGCTCCAAGCCCCGTCCAACCTGGCCTTGAACACTTCCAGGGATCCAGGGGCAGCCACAGCTTCTCTGGGCAACCTGTGCCAGGGCCTGCCCACCCTCACAGGGAAGGATTTCTCCCTCATCTCTAACCCAACCCTCCTCTCTTTCAGTTTGAAGCCAATTCCCCCTTGTCCTTGAGTGAAAATGCTGGGCACAGAGGGCAGTAGAGTTTGGAGGTTTTTCCAGGAGGAGCCAATTACTAAGCAAGGACATTTCATGTGTAAAGAAAACAGAGCGTCCTCATCCAAAAAGGAGAAAAGGGCAGGGGGAGTAAAACATGAAGGGGAAAATAAAAACCGCATTTGCCATACAATGTGAGTAGGCGAGGCATTTCTGGGAGCAGGTTTGCCAGCTCTCGGTCAGCCACGAGGCAGCCCCGGTGTGCTCCCAGGGCCCAGCCCTCTCCTCTGCCGCCACGAGTCCAGCAACCGCGGCTTTGCGGGCGCTGCCGAGGCCAGAGGGGCTCCCACGGTGCCCATTCATGACTGGCCCCTGATGGCCCCGGCGGGGAGCAGCACCCCACTAAAATTACAGCTTTCACTGCCAAACAGTCAGGGAAGAATAGCTGGAAAAGCACGGCTCGACTTGAGGTGTGTATAATTCATCTCTTCTATAACCTCAGAATGCACCTTCTGTCTGCAAGACACATCTCCCCCTCTGGGTTGGTTTTTTTTTTTTTTTTTTATGCCTAATAAAGATTTTCCTGAGTTCATGCCTAAGAAATCTGGTGGCAGACTTGACTGAAGAGGAGGATTTTGATTCCTTTGCCAACATTTTTTTGCTCCAGCTTTTGGAGAAAAACAGAGAACTGCCTGCTGCAGTTTACATGGGTTTCCTCTGCTAGAAAGTGCAGCCCTCCCTACTCAAACATGTCACCAGAACCAAGCTTTCATGAACATGAGATACTCCATCATCCTGAAAATATTTGTGGTTGCAGTAAATGTTTTCTCGCCCAGTATTAGCAAGTCAAATTATATTCAGCTCTATGATTAGCCTCTTTTGCACTTAAGAAACAGGAATTCCAACTGAGTTGAAGAGCAAAACTGGGTTTATTGGAGCACAACCTGTGAAAATTTCCAAAGGATACAAGTAAAGTATAAAGATACGGAACACTGTTAATTTAATTTCTTCTATGGGACAATCAGGGTGGTTCTGATTAAATTTGAATTTACTTTTAAGCTCATCCCACATCTGACTGACCTCATATTTCAAGAGAAGTCACTGAACACAGGTAAATCTGGCGTTTTGGTTGCTGAA
This sequence comes from Atrichornis clamosus, assembly GCA_013400975.1. NCBI lineage: Eukaryota > Metazoa > Chordata > Aves > Passeriformes > Menuridae > Atrichornis > Atrichornis clamosus. Next base: position 101,548 of record WBMZ01009481.1, on the reverse strand, counting down.
TGACCCGGGACTGGCAAGAGGCGTGAGATGACAGTGAGACAGAACATTCCAGGTCACGACAGTTCTGGTACCAGAGACACCGGGTGGCATCTGTGGGAGCAGAACCACAACCAGGCAGATGTGGGAACCCCCGGGTTCCTCAGCACAACCCCGTGCTGAGATCAGTAGATTGCACACAGCACTCGTTAGCAGCCAGAGCTGCCAGGGAAGATCAGAGCTGGGCCCAAACCTGTCGCTCTCTTTGTGCACTGCCAGGTGGATTTCACAGAATCCCGGAATCCCTGAGGTTGGAAAAGCCCTCCCAGCCCATGGAGTCCAACCTGTGCCCCATCCCCACCTTGTCCCCAGCCCAGAGCACCGAGTGCCACGTCCAGGCCTTCCTTGGGCACCTCCAGGGATGGGGACTCCACACCTCCCTGGGCAGCCCCTGCCAAGGCCTGACCACCCTTTCCAGGCAGGAATTCCTCCTGGTGTCCAACCTGACCCTCCCCTCGCACAGCCTGAGGCCGTTCCCTCTCCTCCTGTCCCTGTTCCCTGGGAGCAGATCCCAAATACCCCATGGCTGCCCTCTCCTGTCAGGGGCTTGTGCAGAGCCAGAAGGGCCCCCCTGCGCCTCCTTTTCCCCAGGCTGAGCCCCCCCAGTTAAAACACACAGGTGAGGGAGCTGATCTTCCCCATAGGTCATGTTTATTCTGGGGATTTGGGGCAAATCCAACAGCTGGGGGTCAGTTTTGATAGCAGTTGATTATTCTGCACTGCAAAAATCTTCTAAATTTCCCCCACTGCAGCATTTCTCACCCTCAGGGCTCCTCTCAGCTTTATTCCAAATATTGCACAACTGGTTAAAAATAAAAAATATATTAAAAAAAAAAAAAAAGCAGAGAACATCTCATTTTTCAGGAACAATCTCCAGTTCTCCTGAGCTCCATCGCAAGTCAGCTGGCTGCCATGGAGAGCTGGACGTGGGACGTGGCCACTCAGTGGTGACAACCATGCTGTCCTACATCTGCCCCTCTGCAAGGATTTCAGTGCTCTGGAATGTCTGCCTGCGTGAAAAGCAGGACAGAAATACAACTTGACCTTATTGTTATTGTCATGAAACTAAAATTAGTCCCTCGAAGCTCACCAGCAAAATGACTCGATAAAAAGCCTCATTGAAAGGTTGTTTCCACAGATAATCAGATATGGGCAGACGCTTAAAATCTGTGTGACACCAATGAGGGTCTTGCAACAATGAGAGTGACGGTTTAGTGCTGGTGAGAGACCTCATGAATAATCTATTTAGCAGCTGTAATGAAAGGAAAAGCAAGTCTGATGTTAAAGGAAATGGTGGTAGGCGAAATAATGTGTTAGATTTTGGGTGGGTTTCTTGTAGGTTTTGTATTTGGGTTTTAATATATTTATTATTATTGTTATTATTATAATTATTATCATTATTATCATTATAATGATTATCGTTATCATTATTACTGTTATTATTATTTTTTGTTGTTGTTAAATATATAATTCTGCTATGGAAATATCTAATTATCTGAAATGACTGAGCATTTTCTACACTCACTGATTGCAAAGTCCTTCTTCAAGTTCTTCACTGGAAGCATTTGCAGAACATTCCAAGAATTAGTTTATACTGGGCAAGCCTGATCACCTGCACAATCTGGCTCAATTTTCACTGACCTGTATAATTCAATGTATGTGTGAAAAACGGGTATTTTTATTTTCCAAACAAGGGGAAGAATGACAGGCACCCACTGAACTCACAGTTTGCCTCAGAACCTGGAACCTCGGACCTGAGGAAAATGTTTGAGCCACAGAGTAGAAAATACAAATATTCATGCAGAATTTTGACTTTGTACCTGAGAATGGAACCACACAGGGACAGTCCAAGAGGTGCTTTATCCTTAGGGATTAAGTGGTTGTTGGAAGGGGTTTTTGCATCATTATCCAAACTTTGCAGCTCATTCCTAGCTGTGGGTTTAGAACCACACACAAGTATTGAAACCTCAGTGCTGTCTAGAACTGCTTGTTACTGGGCAATTATCATATAAAATATTACCAGGAAAATACCCATTAAGGCAGGACTTCCCTGGGATTTGTTTCCATTTATCTGGCTCTACAGGAAGAACACTGGGTGACCTCAAACATCTTTTCCAACTCAAGGAGGGACGTCACCACCACCCTTACAACTCCATGAATGTCCTGAGGCTCCTGCACCGTGTGATTTCCCTTTAGAAACCTTCCCCAGGGAAGAAAACAAACCAATCAAAAACACCAACTCCTGATATAATGACTAATTAGAAAGAGGGCATGGAGTGTTTGAGGACTTTGAGCAATACTTTGAGGGGCGTTGAGCCACCTGCTCTCGTGGGAGCTGGCTCATGGCTGTGGGGTTGGAACTGGATAATTTTTAAGATTTCTCCAACCCAAACCATTCTATGATTCCGTGATTCTGTGTTTCACACCTCCAGTAAACAAGACCACCTACATTTCTAACTCTGGGCTGACAGGATTTTGTCTCTGTTTGCTGTGGACACAGAATGTTTCTCTACCTAAAATAAAATCATTTTTCTGACCTCTCTGTAGACCAGAGGAGCTGGAACAGATAATCCAAACACAGCCCTGCTCAACCAAGAAGGAAATATTCACATTAAGGATGTGCTTAACTACTGCCAACAGCAGACAGGGTTCATCACCTCGGGGTGTTGTGCTTCTCATCTTAATTCAGGTAAATCCTAAGGAATACCTGCCCTCCATTCTGCCTTTCTCCACTGGGAATTCCGCAGGAGCCTCGCTGCCCATCCCACTGTGCCCTGCACAGCAGGCACAGCCCAGAGCTTGGCAGACACGTCCCCTAAATCACAAAGGACCTCGGAAAGCCCAAGGAGCACCCACCCCAAAGTGCCTCCGGCACAGAACGATCCCAGTGGTCAGATTGCCACCTGATGGCCACAGCTGAAATACAATGGAAAATCCGAAATCCAGGCCCTGCTGTGCTGCATCTGCCTGGCAGGACCAATCCAAAAATCCAGCTTTCCTTGGAGGTGGTGGAAGCTGTTGGGATCAGTCAGCTCTGGATCCAGTCCTGGCGTTCCTGAGCAGTGTGAGTCCCTCTAAATCCCACGTGAAACGAGAAGTGGAATTCTCCCTAAACTTCCACCCTCCTCGTGGATACACATCTTCCTTCCCAGCCTTTTCTCTCTGCTGGATGCAAACCTGAACCTGCAGACAGGAAAATGACTGGACTCCCAGGGGGATCTCCCTTGTGTGTGTTACAAGTACCAGCCACTCTTTTCTTTGTGTGTTTAGGGAAATGTGCCTTTGTGGGTTGGATTGTGCCAGACCCTCTCTGGAAGCTTGTCTGAAACACACTTTAGGCTTCCTTCTGCCTAAAGGATGCAAATTAGTGACAAAATTAAGGATTCCTCATGGAAGGAGCTACTCCTCTTCCATTAAGGATGGGACTGAAGCATTAAATACTTCACAGCCATACAAAAATATCCTTTTCTCCATCCATGGACAATATTCATTATAATGGCTCCAAAATGGACAATAAACAATAAGTTATTTAAGATTCTCGAGCCCATAGCACAATTCCTTCCTCCTGTTCATTCCAAGAACCTTTCTCCTCCATCTCCATCTAAGCTGTGCTGGGATCTACAGCATTTGCTGGTCTGAAAGCAACACATCCAGCACCCAAACCAGGACCTGCCCGTGAGGAACCCCCTCACCAGGGGACCAGGGCCCTGCGGGGTTCTCAGACTACAGAGGGTGCTCTGACAGGGTGTCCCATCACCTCTCACTGCTGCCAGAGGGAGAGGGAATCCTGCTTTAAATGACCATTCAGAAATGTCTTTTTCTTTCTTTCATTCACTCACGAAACCCCACAAGTTTTACAGTTGAAAAAAGGCTTGGGCAATAAATTTCCAGGCAGGGAAGTGGCCACAAGTGGGAAGTGGTTTTGCCCCCGTGCCACGGTGCCAAGGGAATGTCACACAGTTGGTTTTGACCTTTGAGAAATGGTGCTGCTAACACAACCCTTTATTTAATTTTTCAGTTTAATGGCCACTTCTGCTACAACTTGCTGTTTTTTCCTACTTTTCTGGACATGTCTAGAGATACCCAGCTTGGAATAGCATTTCTTCCCTTTAGATTCCCCCTGAATCTTGTGCCTCTAACACCAGATGACACCAGCACACCAAGCACCTCAGATTATTTCTCAGTGGAGTAAAACTTTTCCTTCCTTAGATCATATCCAGAACTTTCCACAGCTCCCTGACGGTGAAAGCCCCCAAAATGCTACAAGCCAAAGGAATTAGGGACAATGCAAATGGCTGTAGGTGAGATCTGGTCTTTCACATTCCCTGTTCAAGATGGAACGGTCGCAGAGTTGTGACAGGATCAGTCACAGGTCACTGGCTTTGTCCAACTGACAAGCCAACAGCTAAATTCCACCTAATAGGTGTGCACAGAAAATTCAGACCCTGCCAACCTCAAATCATTGAATGCTCAGGCAGGTCTGAGCTGATCCCATAACAACCCCATCCAGCCCAGCTCCAGCAGATACCCAAACTCTGCTCTCGGCTTGTTGCTCTGTGCTTTCCCTTAAAAACACTGTAATTATATTTTACTTCCACACTACAAAGCACAGAATTTTGGGAATGCCCAAGAAGCAGGAAGATGCTGATGGTACAGACAGGATTTTGGAGGTGAGTGGTCAGGAGCACACCCCGATAGACGCAGCTACTCCAAACCCTGATGGCCAAGCTCCCCGGTGACACCACTCAGCCCCAAACCCTCACATTTGCTGGGCTACCCGTGGCAATTTTTATTTATAGCTGCCACTGAAATGAAATCTGAAGGAGCCACAAGTTCCAGCACAGCCCTGTGTAAAATTTCAGACAGGCACAAGCTCTGTGCACCTCCCACCACAGGAACCTGCCAGTGCTGGGTCTGCCTCTGCCGCCCAAACCTCGGTGTAGTTTAAACTCCAAATCTTTGGAGTTTAAGGACAAAATACAGGGAACTCCCCTGGGTCTGTCTAATGCAGAACTGCTGCAGAACACATTAAAAAACAATTTAGTGCTGGAGAAAGCTCAGAACTGCAGAGACAGTGAGGGATGAGGCAGGAGGAGGAGGCAGGACGGACGAGAGCGAAGAGGGGACTACGATAAAAACTCAACACTTGCAAACGCAGCCCCCTTCCCGTGTTTGCTTTGCATGTTCATTTTTCAAGTTTCACATTTGTGCCCTGTTTTGCCTTGGTTGAAACTGCACCTCTCGAAGCAGCTTCAAGTCCTTCTATTAAAAAGAAACAGAAAGCAGATCCGAAAGGAGCTGTAAGAGCAGATGACGACTGAGCAGAGTTAATCGGGTGCATTTTTCAATAAACATTCTAAAAGCAGTTGCTTCTGAACTTGGCTGTAAGAAGAACAGGTATTAAGGATTTCAAGTGCCTTTGGTTTTAAGCAAAAAAATTAAGTGTTTTCCTTTATTAAGGGATTTCTGCTGGCAGAAATGAAGAATAAAGCTTGAAACAGTATTTCAGTGTGTTCCTTAATACGCATTTTCCTCTAGTAAAACCAGCAGGGAAAGTGTCCAAATTACTCTGCTCTAAATGCCAGTATTATATTTCCAGTAAAAGTCTAGTTCAACCAGGCATCAAAAATATTTCCACATAAGATCCTTTTAGAATCAAACTCTTCAGAGAATGTTGTTGTTGTCGTCCGTAACTCCGCTTCAACTGATCTCTCTGAATCCACTATTTTGTTTTATATTTGAATTCAAGCTGATGTTTCTACAGATTGTGCTTTGTGAAAATATTAATTTGATCCATACTTGGATGCAGTAGATAAAGTAGGTTCTTGTAAGCCAAAAAAAAAAAAAGCTCTACTATCTTATTATTAAAGGCACTGGAAAAATATTAGCCTTTGGGATTTTTGTCTCTAAACTATTTACAACATAAAAGCTCCAACGAAGCGTCACAAGAAATGTACAGTGTATTACCAGAGTGGTAACAAACATTTGTGAAGAATCTACAGAAATAAAACAACAGAAAAAAAAATCTGGGAAGGAAGAGAGGCAAGCCCGGAGAAAAGCTGCACTTGGTAAAGAAAAATCATCACTGCCTTTCAGTGGTTTGCTTATTTTTCTACAAAATCCCTCCCCTTTGAAAACCTATACAACTATAGAAATGTCCCAGTCCTGCAGAAGGCTCTGAAAATGCAGCAAAGTGGAACTTTAGAAATGACTGCAAGAGAAATCCTCTGCTCGGAGAAATGTTACCTAGTTAGAATAAATAAATAAATGCAGTTGGACCAGCTCTCCAAAAAACTAACAGCCGATGCTGGATATTTCTCCCAGTCCTGGATGTCAAACCATGGAGCGAGAATAAAGCATTTGTGAGTCTCCAAAAGGAGCCCTCGCAATTGGAATTCACATCTTTGCCAAGCGAGGGCTTTTGGGCTGTTGTCACCGTCTCATTGCCATTCCACTCACTGTGGGTTCCCCAGGGTCCAGAACAGGAGTCCTGGCATTATTAACACAGCAGATTAATAGCAGCGGGGAAAGACATTTTCACAAACATGCTAAATATTAATATTAATCGATAACAATTTCCAGTTCCTAACGCGAGGCACTCAAACATTCCCCGGGCCCGGAGGAGAGGAGGGAGGGCAGAGCAGGGAAGGGGACAGTGTCCACAGACTGTGGAATGAAAGGGAATCAGTGAATCAATGCAGGACAGAGGATGGAGCCGTGAGGTGGGTGTCAAAAGCAGGGCTCTATTTTCAGAGGAGCACAGGGCACACATTTTAATGCCACAATATAAGTTGGACTTTCGTGCCCCGGACAAAAAAAAATTCCAGGGAAGCTCACTGATTTTGTATCACAGAAGAGACAGCAGAGCTCTGCAAAAATAGGGAAAAAAAAATCCTTCGTCCTATTTTTGCCATCCTGAATAAGACCGTACTCTGCAAACCATCTTTTCCTCAACACTCACAACACTACACACATATTTTTAAATTTCAGATGTGTCCACATTTACAAGATTTCTATATTTGTATTCCTATTTTCTACCTATTACCCCTTCATTTTAAAGCCAAAAAAATCTGTAAAACTTGGGGTTTTTTTCTTCTAATAGATCAGCCTAATTTTTCTAATTCAGCCTTTGAAAACCTTTATCATTGTTTCACACACTTTTTAATGACAAAAAGCAGAAATAAAACGCTCAGTGCTGTTGCCAAAGAGGTTCCCAAATGATCCAACCCACAGTGTCAGTGGAACCAAATCAAACCATTCCAGCTCAAGGCCTTTTAGCAGAGCACAAACCCCACCCGGTCACTGAGCTGAGTCCTCCTCGAGCTCTTTAGAAACAGGTGAGGTGTTTTTTACCCACAGACACATTTTTGCAGCAGCCCCAAAGTTCAGTTGGACCCAGGAATGTTTCTCCCAGACCTGGAAGTGAAGACCTGGGCGAAAACTCCTCCTTGCACGGAAGGGGCTGCCCGAGCTCTGCCCTGAACAGGACACACAGAGGGCCCTCAGACACTGGGTGCAGCTTTTATCTTTTGGGCTGTGCTGGGTTTCCTCCCAGCGAGGGGTGAAGCACGTGGACAGAGCTCCTCGGGCTGGACGTGGGCTGGGAGCAGAGGACTGCGCTCAGACATCGACTGGAAATGGCTTTCCCGCTCCTTATGGATTCACTTCCAAAGCCCACGGAATGCTGTGGGGCTTTGCAGCCAGCCCCTGGCTGCCTCTGGGTTTCATTTCAGTGCCACACATCCCAGGCTGCCTCCAGAGCCCACCAAGCCGCAGTGGGAGTCACGAGAAGTTGTGTTTTCTCAGTGTCCTGGGCTGCTTCTGGGCACCTCGGGAGCTTTGTGACCACGCTGGCAGTCCTTCCTGCACAGCCACTCCAAGCAGGAACGAGCAGCTGCTTTTGTCTTACCTGCGATTGCCCCTAAACTGATGATGCAGCTTTGGGAAGGGGAAAACATTGTGACAACCAGGCAGCGACTGGGCCTCAAATGTGCCTCTGACCTTCGTGGCTGGGGTGCGCCCCTGGCTGCATCCATCCAGCTGTGTCCATCCAGCCAACTCACATTTAACCTGTCACATTTTGGACATGTAAATAAGGGAAATTCAGCAAAGACCAACTTAGAGGTCTATCAAGTATTTCCCACCTGGCTGAGGAGTCAGGTTGCTGATATTTTTGGGAATATGACTCCTTTGCTGAGCCGAACACCTTTCCTCTGGCTACCAATGTTCTGATGATTGCAGAAATGTTTAATTACTATGAAAAAAAAGGAGTTTTAACAGGGCAAGTGATGACAGTAAGAAGCAACTGGGGGGGGTGGGGTGGTTAATGCTCTTCTCTGCAGAGTTCCCTCCATTTCTCCTATCCCTATCCCAGTTTCAATAAATGTTTGCATTGGGAGCACCTCTGCAGAGCTGCAGTTTGGGGCACTTTTTTCCTGATCACTCAAGTGCTCTTTTCTCTGTAAGAACAAGAACCTGGCAAAGACCTGAGCATATGTTTAATCCTACTACTTTTTCCCACTGCAGTCTATTCACAAGTCAGTTCTGACGGAGAAAGTGCTCCCAGATTTGGCTGCAAAATGTAGGGCAGGAGTGATGAGAGGTTCAACAGCTGACAGTGGGATGTGGCACTCCACATAATCCTTCCCCAACACTGTGTGAACAAACACTGCTGCACAGGTGGGATTCCTGGGTGAATCCCATCCTCTCCAATGGAAGTTTGCCCAATGCCAGAGAACTCCACGGTAGTTTTAGACCCGTCCAACTCATAGTCACACCACAATATTCTCCTGGCTGAGCCTGGCAGAGCCATTAACATTCATTTTAAGCTGATTTGATCAGACTCTGGTTCAGTCAGAACCTGGGAAGCTGTGGAATCACAAGGATTTGGGGTGCTTGCTGGGCACACACCCACATCCAGGCAGAGCTTCACTGCCCTGCTTCCCTCTCCTCCTTCCAAAGCAACCCTGGGTGTTGCACCCACCACCTGGCCCTATTTAAAGCCACTGCATTATTCTAAAAAGGATTATTTATACTAAAAACACTCCCGGGACTACTGTATTTGTATTTCAGGGCTGCTGCATCCCCTATTTCCTCACTGCTTTAATATGGCCCGAGGCAGAGCGGGTGAAATGACTTGCGATGCCACTGTAATTTTTATCAAGGCTTGTTCCTGGTAAAAAGCCTCTTTGTTTCAAAGAAATGTGATTTGGCCTTTTTCCTCCTCTGCTCTATTCCTTGGTTAATATACCACTTCCACTTGCCCTGGGGCTAAGAAAGGTATTCCATGGAATTGGTCAAATCTCACTGTTTTTCTTCTAAATCACAACTGGCTTTTTTTCCTCGACCCTTGCTAAGCACTATCTAAGCTGACAGTCTGAACTTGAGATTTTATTTGTGCCTTAACTCTTCAACTCCTGGATTTGGAGAGTCACATGGCCACGTTAAAGAGATGCATGTCAGGGCTGGTCAATCTGCTCAGGCAAAGGAGTGATTAAGGGCAAGGCAGGAGCAGCAGCTCTGGCTCGTGTTATTTATTACACAAGGCAAATTTGGCCACCTCTGAAAAAGTATATTCAGCCAGGTATTCATTTATTTCAAATTTGAACATGCCAGTGACTTACGTGAAAGTCTGCTAAGTGGAAATTTAGAGTTTTAAAAGCCTTATTACAAAAAAAAAAAAAACAAACAAACCACAAGCTCTTAATTTCTTATCCACCGCAAAGAATTTGGTTTTAAACACAGTAACACTCAACCCAGATTTGGGATTGCTTAATCAAGTTTTAATTTATTCTGTCTCATTGACAAATAGGGTGGATTTTCCTATGAAATATATGCCAAGGCCAGTGTTCAAATACACTCATGAAATATCCCTTGAAAGCAGAAGCTGCAGCCGGATCTGTTTGCTGACCTGCATTTATTCAATGCTCATGGTCCCTAATACAATGTATAATTATAAATGAGGGAGTCCAATATTTTTTTAGACATCTCTAAACTGGTCCTTTTTGGAATCCAGTCCTCATTTCCCATCACTACCACACATAGTTGAGAGCATCAGGGAAGAACCCTTCACCTCAAAGGAAAACATTAAACTTGGAAAATACATCACTATCCAAATTATTATTGCATTTCTGCACAGGAGGTGGGAGTTAACGCCCTAATGGGGTCTTCAACAATTAAAACAAATCAACACCTTGCTTAGTGTTTAGTGAAAGATCATCACCCTCCCAATTACCTGACAATTAATAATCCTTTATGCAGGAAGTTTTCACTGATGTTCAGAGATTTAAACACATTTCTAAACTTTGCCACCCATAAAATTATACCCACATAAAGTAGATTAAAATCACCAAAATTATATCCTGCTTTCTTGTGGATCATTTTCCTAGATGCAGCAAATATATTTGCATAAAAATTAAATGCAGACAGGAAAATTAGTTCATAAGAGAAACACAACCCAAAAGTATCAGAGCCTTCATTTCTCCCAACACAGCATCTACACCTGGTTGTGAAAAGTGAGGCATTTCTAAGTTAGCACAAACATTTCTCCTCGTGTTCACCAAGTGAGCTTCTGTCAGAGCAGCTCTGTAGAACTCCAGCATTCCAGGCAGCCCTTCCCAAAAAATAAAGCTGCAGGATCACTCTGTGCCCCGTCTGCAACAGGAACCTGGTCACTTAAGGTTCCCTCCAGGAGTGCACTGAGGGCTTTTGTTTGTTTTTGTTTGTTTGTTTGTTTTAAAGCTTCCCTGTGTTTCCCTTCCCTAATCCCGCTGTTTTTGTGCTCCCTCCATAGCCAAATTCATGGTAACTTGGAAAACCTGAAAGGTCCCTGACAGGTCAAGTGGTATTTTTCTTCATATACATGACTTGAACTGGTGCAATTGCTTGAAGATTTCCCTTACGTGTTTGATCAAACAAACAAGGCCTCAGAGGAGGGTCGTTTGACTTTTGTTTTCTACTCAAAACCAAAATTTTCATCGGTCAGCCTGGCGAGAGTATAAAAATTACAGCTAAAGCAAGCCAGGAGTTGGTCCAAACCCCCTGATCATCTCCATAGGAGTGCATCCACCCGCAGCAGTGCCAAAAACCAGCACCAAAGGCCCCGAGGAGTGTTCCCACCATTCTCCCTGGAATCTGAGGGGCTGGTGGGCTGCACCCCGATCCTGTGAGTCACCTGCTCCAGAGACTGCTCCTCAAAAATCACCTCACTAGCAGGACCCAGCACTTCTCTTGGGCACAGCCAGAACCAAAAGGCCTCATGAAACCAACCCAAACTCTTCTGTGACTACCTGTGAGCAGTAGCTCAGTAATTGACAGGTAATCAAGTACCAGTTCAGGCTGGAGAATCACGAAATTCTGCTGACTTCTTCAGGGATGCTGCCTCTGCCATGCCAATTCTTCCTCTCCCACCCCTTCTCCCACCTGGTCTCTAAACCCAGCAGGCACCAGACCAACCTCTCCCACAGGCCTACTCCCTGGCTAAGCTTGGTCTCAACAGTTATCTGAATCCTGGTGGAACTGGAGGCTGGACTGGGAGAGGAATTCATGGAAGGGCAGAGCCAGCCAGCACTGGGCAAGCACAGAGTTGGCTTTGCCAAAGTTCTGTGCCTGAGAGTGGCCAGGGCACTCCAGACATGTCCTTGAAATAATGGAGGGAGGGATCCACCACCTACTAATATCAAATATTCATTTCTACGCCAGACTAAACCTCTTTGTTTTCTGCCTCTTCTCCCTCCCAACGCAAACACAGACCCAAACTTCCAGAAAGCCTCTGTGCATCTGAGCAAACCCCTCCGGAGCACCAACAAAAGCCCCACCAACCCTCGCCACCTCCCATCACAACCCCAATAAAGACGTTTACAGTTTTAACCACCAAATAAAGCGCTCTAATTCCGCCGAGCTTGTCCCTTCCACTCGCTTCACTCCACGGCTTCATTTAGCGGGGGCCAGCGGTAAAAAAAAATTCATTAATTTTTATTAACAGGCAGAGCCATTTGTTCCCTGTGACAATATTTGACTTGTCGAAATGATTTTCACCTCTGCCATGAGGTGCGCGCTCCCCACATACATCACCCGATTACTCCGGGAGCGGCCAGAGTTGCAGTCATTAGCCAGTGAATTAACGACAATCCACAGCGCTATTAATCACGCTGACAAAAGCGTTAGCTCGCTGCTGACCCGAGCACGGCTCTGGGACACGGGCACAGGCAAGGAGAGCACAGCCACGGGGCTGGGGAAGAAAGGGATTTTTTGTGGCGTTTTATTTTTTTGATTTTTTTTTTCCTCCCACCCCCCCGGCGCTCTCTGTCTCTAAGCTGCTGAGGCAGGGAAAAAAGGGAGAGGGGGAGAGAAATGAGGGAGTAGAGGTGGAGTGGAAACTAAAGGTGAGAATATCTATTGCTGGTCCTGCTATTACTCCTGCAACTTCCAAGCGGGAGAGACAGCAGGAATTCGATCTTAGATTGGCAGAGTTTTACTGGGGCAAATTTTGGAAATCCTTGGAAGCACAGTTGGTTTGACCAAAATTCCCCAAAGCCTTGCTTCTCTCTCCCTGAAAATTTCAAGTCTCATGGAATCACTGAGGTTGGAAAAGGCCTCCAAGACCATCGAGCCCAACCTGTGCCAAATCTCCACCTTGTCACCAGCCCAGAGCTCTGAGTGCCACGTGCAGGAGGTCCTTGGGCACCTCCAGGGATGGGGACTCCAAACCTTCCTGGGCGGCCCCTGCCAAAGCCTGACCACCCTTTCCACGAAGAAATTCTTCCTGATGTCCAAGCTGGACCTCCCCTGGTGCGGCTTGAGACCAATTCCTCTCATCCTGAGAGCAACCACATTTCACAGGGAACTGAATGGATCCTCCCATCCTACCTCCAAAATAATGATCCCTGAGAACTGTTGGCTTCCAGATCCCAGAGACTGGGAACCCTTGGAAAGAAGCTGTCAGTGAACATGGTGCTCCCTGCTGTAGAGCCCCCATTGTTTTCCTGTAAAGTGGCTTCTAATTTCAAGTTTCTGAACACTGTGCAAAACATTTAAAGAAGAAAGACCCCAAAATCAACCACTACCATCCTTTAGAAACACAATCTTTTTCCAACGGCACAGCCTTTGTACTCTTTAGGACAGTGCTGCAGCAATCCACGACAATACTTGGATGTAACTACAAGTTTTACATTCAAAAATCAGCTAAACAGGGAAATCTGAAGTAATGTGGTTCTGTAGGAACGTACAAGGAAGGAGAACTCACACGAGCTCTGTATAAGTGGAAGGACAGGGCCAAGAATGAATCTTTGCAATGGCCTTGAATGTTCCTGCTGTACTGGACAATCCGTGGCAAGGAAAGCACATTCCTGCAGCCTTGCCCTGTCCCATCAGTCCCGAACTCCCACCACAGCAGTTCCAACAGTAAGGCCATTCAACGTTGGGAAGATGATAAAACCATGGTGGGAATTCCAAAAATCTCTTTTGAAACTTTTTACTGCTGCTTTTTTTTTTTTTTTTCCATTCATGACCTAATAAGGGATTTAATGGCGAATTTTCAGAAGTGCTCTGTGGATTCTTCCCCCCCAGTTCTGCAAACACACACAGCCAAGTGCTGTAAGAGATGGCAATTCTCTCTTCAAAGCCAGATATCTGTTTTCTCCAAGAAAAATCTCTTAAAGACCAAAACACAGATAAGGAACCCATCATAGATTTAAGGAAATTGATTTTTAAATAGAAAACTTTCTGGAATAACTTCCAATAACCTGGAACTGCTGCCACACAACCCCAGTTTTTGGGGTGTTCGTGGTGTATTCCCACCTCTAACAGATTTTATTTCTCCATTGCACCCTGCCACATCCTGATCAGTTCTCTGCCCTCTCCATTCCCTCAGTGACACTTTCTCCTCTCTAAACCCCTTTTCTCAAAGCAGCAGAGCTGCCAGGTCGATGCAGTTTTGCTCTTACCACACAGAATAATTCTAGAACCTGTTTCTTGTTACTCACTTTCACCGGTTTAATTCTGCGTTTGCAGCAAGGAATGTCGTAAGGAAAGCCGGGCTCGGAAATCCATGATTTCCTGCCAGTTAATTCATTTCAGCAAAACAGGAGGCAAGGTGATATTCCTGTTTAATGTTGCAGCCCCTCTGCAGCACTCACCGGGGGCTCTAAGGGATCCCATGTGCGCCCTTTTCCCTGCACCACTGCCAGCACCAAGAACCACCTTGGGCCAATTTAGGCTCTTCCACCCTGAAGCCATTCTCTCCCATTTACAACTTTTATGAATTTAAACATCAAAGCAGGAACAAGAACCAGTTGAGGTGCAAACCACGGGTCCTCCAGCCCTGGCGGAGGTTCCTGTGGCCTCACGCACGACACTAGCAACTCCCTTATTTTAAGAACTTGTGTTGGATGCAAAAATAGCTTTAATGTTAAAAAACAGTGTTCTGCTTAAAATGTGTGCTGCACGAACTCCTGGAGTCATGGAATGGTTTGGGCTGGGAGGGACCCTCGTTCCACCCCCTCCCATGGGCAGGGACACCTTCCACTGGACCAGGTTGCTCCAAGCCCTGTCCCACCTGTCCTTGGACACTTCCAGGGATGGGGCAGCTCTTTGGATGAGCTGTGCCCATGTATGTGTCATCCAACCCAGCCAGGTTTAGGGATAAGGGCAAAATCAGGGCTCCCCAGGGCAGCCCCAGCACCCCTGTGCTCAGACAGGAGCTTTTCCTCTCTCCCAATCCCATTCCTTGACTCACACACAGAGCACAACTGCTGGAGGAAGGGAAGGGGAAAGAACTCTCGTTCTCATTAAGGGAAGAGACAGGGAAAGAAGTCTCAGCTTTACTACAGCCTCTGCTCCAGATCTGCCCCATGAGTATCCCCAGCTTCCTCAGCGATTCCGCACTGAGCATCCTGATCTCCTCACTCGTAGGAAGGAGATCACAGCTCTGAGGAATGAAATAAAGTGAATTTTCCCGTTTAACAACCAGTGCTTCCCACTCCATTCCATCACCTTTCCAGCCCATGGCTATGCTCTCCACTATTAATTATGAACATTTTTATGGCAACTTGATACCCAAATCCAGAAGGATTTGATATAAAAATCCATACAACACTTTCGTTCCTGGTGAGATCTCCAGACGCAGACCCACACATCACAACATTTCTTCCTCCTGTGTTACTCCTTCTAGAAATGCTTTTGCTGGGCCATCCACCAGGGCAAAATAATCCACATTCCAGCCTGCCCAGTAACACACAGAAATCCAAGGATTTCTCTTCCCTACAACCCAGGTTTGCCAGGCCACAGCACGCAGCAGTCAGCTGCAGTCCAACGAGCCATTTTTCTGCCTTTGAAGCTATTATTAAGAAAAATATTTAAGATAAAAATATTTTTACATTTTGCTTCTGCTGGCCAGCAATTGTCCCACAGTTTGAAATATTAACTGCTGGTGAATGGAACTAAAAGCTTTCTTTTCAAGAGGAAAAATTCTTCTGCTGTCAACCAGGTGTCTAAAGGGCTGTTACTTTTCACTGTTGATTTGTCAGGAAATAATGCAGATGCACTGAAAGGATGGCACTCAAAATTAGCATTTTATTTTTATTTAGAATTAAATACTGCTCCTGTCAACTCCTACCCAGAGAAGCTGTGGCTGCCCCAGCCCTGGAAATGCCCGAGGTCGGGTTGGATGGGGCTTGGAGCAACCTGGTCTATTCTCTTTTTGGAGTCATGCTTTAAAAAATGACTTTCCTTAAATCAATGATGAATTCTTTATCTCTATTTTGATTTTTATTACATTTTTCTTTGAGAAAACAAATATCTGGCTTTGAAAAAGAGAATGACCACTTTTGACTTGCGTGGGGCAAGGTCCAGTTCCAGAGCATCAAGCTTCACTGCTCGTTATATCCAGCAGGAAGATAGAAAGCTGAGTTAGTAAAAAAAACAAATGAGCAAAAAAAACCCAAAAACAAAACCAAAAAAACCCTCACAACTTTTCCAACCAATTCCTGGATAGGATCCTTGTTATTCTTGAACATGATTTTTTAAAGTTCATTTTTAAAGAAAAAACCCCAAAATTTAAAGAGTTCAGTGCATGTTAATGACAGATTTTTTTCAACATTTTCAATTAACTGAATATAATAATAATTTTTTTTTAAATTAGATAATTCAATTCACAGTGGAATATGTTTTTCTACATCTGGGACATCTTAGTCCTTTTGTGCTTACTCTTCTCTGGTATTAAAATAAGGTCATTTCAGGTCAGAGCTCAATTTTTTAGTTTTTCTGAAATAAAACACTATAAAAAATATTCAAGTCTGGACATTTTCATAATTTTCCATTTTCTGATTGAAAGCGCTTTCCAAATTCTAACCTCCAGTATTTCTTCTTCTTTTATAAAACAATTATCTGCTTTAAAAACACCCAACTCTAGTTAAAACTGAACAGAGCTGGCAGTTTATCACTCACGTCATCTTTTTGGGAATTTTAAGGTTCATAAAGGCATTTACATAAATATGGGCCTGGTCATCCCAGTTTTCCACACCATCCAGGCCTGCCCTGCCGTGGTGGACAGGGATTGGACACCCAGAGATCACAAAAAGGAAAATCTGGCACCCAGAGTTTTTTCTGTGCCACTTTCTGGCTCCTTTATTTCTTCTTGTGAAATGCCTGGTGAACGAAAACATCCAATGCTTCACAGACTTTTCAACTTAGGGTCTTCAGCCCCACATATTTTTCATATTACTCATATTCCCCTGCTTGAGTTAAACTCAAACAGGCCTGGAACAACTTCATTAACATAAAACCACATGATAATGGGAAACAGAGCCTTTTAATGGTTTATTTTCTTATTATCTTGTGATATATTTCATCTTCTCCCCCTTCTCAGAGTGCTACTACATTCTGGTTTCACTCTGCTGCCTGGGCCTGGCAGGGATCGCTCATCCAACACCGGATTCTGTAATTCCAGGCATTTTTAAGCTCACGGGATCAGTTTGGTACCGGGGCGATCATAAAAGCTCCAGGAAAATGAAAAAAAACCGGCCCATATTTATTTTAAATTAATATATTAGATGCTCTGTTCTATCCTGACATACCCCTGCAGAGCGTCACACTTCATCTGGGAAAAAAAACCCATCTTCACCCTCTTTATTTGGTAAGAATTCCTAGGCTGAGGTGCTCAGGGAATATGGCAAGGGAAGCTCTTTTGCAACAACACATTTTCTTTTTGTCCCAAGACCACAATTTCAAAATTCAGGAGTTGCAACATTTTTTATGAAGGTTAAAGGAATCTGAACTCCATCAGAAAATTGCATCTGGTTCAGGATGGCTCTTCTAACCTATTTCGGACAAGTCTGATGAATAATGAATTTTATTTATTTATTTTTTATTTGATTTATTCATTAATGAATAAATAAATCTTTACAGGATTTCTACTTTTAAATAGTTATTTCTTTGCCTTTTAAAACATGTCTTAAAAAGCTTTCACAGCAGTTTAAGTGCTAAAGAATTGCTACAACTTCCTTCCTATTTGAAGTTGAACCCTAATTAATCAAAAATCTCAAGGTAAGTGTATTATGTCTGACTATAAAGTCCATTAACTTGGTATTCACTGACTGTATTTACTCTGTTGCTTGAGAGGCTCAGTAACAGCCTTAGACTCGTCTCTAAGAAGGAATGGCAATTCCTGGGATTCACATTCTATCACAGCTCAAAGCAGGCTCTTGGAATAAATGGGAGATGGAAATCAGTGAGATATATTAGCACCAGCCCGTATTTTTCATTTCCCTCTGTCTGTGCCTCCAAAAAGAATATTGGTGATGAATTTGCAAATGGCTCTGGATGATGGCAGAGTTTTTTACCCTTCATTATTTATCCCCCCCACTGAACACCTCGATTAGGGATTACAGTGACAAATGCAGGAATAAAAGGCAAAGACAATATTTGAGCGCCGCGGTGTAAATCTCCTTTTACGCATTATTAATTTAAAGAAATCCATTATCCCATCGAGCTCTGAGGGGAAGACAAGGTTACATAAGAACTGGTAGAGGCAGCTGGGGGTCACCCGGAGACAGAGCCCCACTGCCACCACCCCGTGATGCTCACTCTCTTCTGGGAAATTGGCTTTTCTTGCGTGTTCTTCCTCTGAATTTCTCTTTTTGCTTTGTTTTGGCAGAGGCAGGAGGTTGCTGACAGGTTGGATGAGTCCTGCCCACCTCAGACCAGGCACCACACAGGCAGAGAGAGGTGACCAGAGTGTCTCAGCCATGGGTTGTTCGTGGAAGGAAACACACATCAAGGGTGGGAGAAGAATAAACCCTCCTTTGCCAGCTCAGCACGTTCGGCCTCTCACTGGGGTTGTGGAGAGAAGGGTGTGTGGGGATGGCAGAGGAAAGGAGGGGAAATTTGCACTTGCTGGAGAAGGTTTTTCTCTGCTGTGGACCTTTAATTCACCGTGACCTGGACAAGGGCCCAAACTTGTGTCCCGTGGGCCACCCACAAGCTCTTGGTGGCAAAACTCCTGATCCTGCTCTGTCCAGGCTCCAAGCCTTCCGTACATCCTTTCTCCAAAGCCTTTGAAACCAATGAACAAAAAAATTACTCCTTCTCCTCTCTTTCCCCCTTTTCTTTCCCCAAACACAGGGATTAAATCCTGGGCAACATCCTCTAACACAGAGCTGAGGAAGGCTTTGCACAGGCTCCCTCTCCACCCCTCCAGCAGCGCAAGAAGGGGAGGAAATGCTGCTCCTATCAAGAGGAAGGAAAGAGGAAAACAGATGGAAAGTACTCAGAATTGGAACAAGTGCGTTTCAAACAATACAGCAGGTCCCTTTTACTCCAAAATAACAGGACCCTTCTGTGGAAATCTGTATACAATCAAGCCATCGACAACAAAGATAACGGGGAAATAATTCTGTGAACCTGAGCCGAGGGCGCGTTTTGTGAGAGACGCCGATCGCGGGCTCCGTCCCCATCCAGCTCCCTCCAGGCAAACCCAGGCCTTTGATTTCACTTGATTTATTTATTTTTTAAACCTCTCAACAAAAGACTTGGGGATGAAAATATCCACAGCTTGCACCTACCACCCACCCATGGGGTTTGCCACCAGCTCGGCCCTCAGGCTGTGATTCCTGGGGGTTGTTTCATCTGCTCAGCAAATCTACTCTGGTTTTGTGCTTTTTCACTCACAGTTTTCTGAGAGATTCTGTGTTGCTCTGATTAAGCTCAGTCCCAAGATTTCGCTGGGGTTCTCTCTCTGTGTGCTTAGAAGACAACGTGAGACTAAGGATGATCAGCACTATATAAATATATATAAAAATATATCCCATCTGAGTGTACAACCGTCCTGCCTCTGCTCCTGATGACGCAGCTCAAACAAATCCAAATAAACACATAAAAAGAGGAAGAAGATCAAATATGAAGTTTCTCGAAAACCTAATAAGGGCTAAATTCTCACTTGATCACCCTGTTCACTCATCAGTGTTGGTAACTTACCCCAGTCATCAGTGTTTGAAAGAACTTTTAGGAAAAATGATTTGGATTGGGTTTTTAACATTATGAAGTACAACAAGTTCTAGCCCTTCGTGGCTGAACGGACATTGGGAAATAAGCAATTATCAAAGATACTCTTTTAAGCTTTCAAGACTAATTTAGGTGTCTCAGCATTTGGTACCCAATGGAAACACCAAAAAGGAAATGTCTAGGTAGAATGTGGGCACCTGAAGCCTAATGAAAAATTGGGTTTCTTTAAGATGTTCAATATTGGAAACTTAAGCTCTCCAGTTCTCTTTCAAAATGTAGACTATGGTTCATTGATTTCTTCCCTTCTGAACTGAGGGACTTAGCCAAGGGGGTTGAAAATAAGATACTTAATAGTAATTTTAAACCCCCTAATTTGTTTGCCCTCCCCCATGCTCCCTATACCTTCACAATAAATCCTTTGAAAAACTGGAAATGCTTTAGTGAAAAGACTGATGGGAAAAGTTAAAAAATATCAGGCAAGCAACATCAAGTTATCTCTGTTATTTTAGGCAAAACATGTTTCCTGCTCTCTTCCCTTCAGCCTCCCTTCAGGTCTGCAGTGGAGCCTGTGCTGCCCATCCACAGCAGGTCCCTCGTGTTGGGGTTCACTGGTGGACAAATCTCCTTCTGCAGCAGCAGCTCCACCTGTGCAGAGCCCAGGGACCACGGGGAGACCCCAGCCCACGCAGGGGAAGAGTTTATCCCAACACAGCCCAAACCCAGCTGCACATTCCACGGCTGCTGCCACGGCCACAGGTCCCACCAGGAAGGAACCGAGTGGTTTTTGTCAGCTCTGGGACAGGGGACACCTCGTATGAAGACTTTTCTTCTGTAGGAACTTCAGCTTTTAAAGCCTCAATATTTCATAAAATGCAACACCTGAAAGCCTACAGTGTCGCACTCTGTGCCACCAGTGTCTGAAAAACTGCCACGGGAACTATCGCAAGATACTAAAATTCATGTAAAAAGCACAAAAATACTTCCATAACCCCTCAATGAAAAGAGTCATTACTGCACCTCAGTGATCCTGTCCTAATAAAACAGAAATTAGAGTGTTTAATAACAGTGCATAATGAAGACTGTAGAATACAGCAGTGGATAATTTGTCAGTGATTAGAAGGTCACAGGGTCAACTCAGGAACAACCGAGTGGCTTCACCTGAGGGGAGCCACGTCTGTAACAGGAGAAAGCCCCTCCTTTGTCCCAGCTATCTCACCATGGAGCATTATCAAAATAGAGCTGGAACTTATCAGTCACGAGGGAGGCACAGCCAGGTAACTGCAGAGTCCACCGCAGAGCCTGCAATTCCCACGCTTTGTTTGAAATTCCCTTCAAAAACAAGACTTATTTTCCCCCCAGTGTAAATATTTCCCCCTCTATTTTGAAAAGGCCAATTGCACTTTCATCACAAACTTTTGTGGGATTGCATCACTTGTGCGGGAATATTTTTTGTCGCAGTCATCTGAAATGGGGAAGTCCACAGGAACAGCAGCGTTTTTGCTGGATCCAGTTTGCAATCCCAGCACCACTCACTGCTGATCCCATCCTGGATGGCTCCAGGTCTATTGAACACACTGTCACACTGATCTCATCACTCAATAATCCCCTGCCAAAAAATGCTTCTTGAGAACCCAGAAAGGTGGATTGTCACCTGCCAACCCCCAGACTCTAAATGCTGGGTTTTTCTGCACACATTTGCTGGTGCCACTGACAAGGGGCAGCCACGCTCCCCACACTGTGCTGGTTTTTGGTGACCTTGGCAGCTGTAACCAGAGAGGAAAATCCAGAGCCGAGAACCGGAGGCTCATGGAATTTCTGGGCATGTTGCACATATTTGCATGTCCATTTTAGGGGCCGGGGTCTGTCTGCACCCAGCCCAACTCCAGCTACACTGGTGTGTGCAGTAATGTCATTTATAGAGGCTACAACTCAGAGCAGGACCCTCTCGTACCAGGTGCCATAGAGACAAAAACTGCACAAAATCCATGCCCAGAAAACTTTAGACCTAAACAGACAGAAAAACACGAGTGAGAAACTAAACCTTAAAAAAACAAACCCTAGGGATGTGAAGTGATTTGGCTGAAGTGATTTGGCTGAAGTGATGGAGTGATGGCCATGGATCTGTTTTTGCTTTTACTGAATCCTATTTTGAAGCCTTTGATGCAAGTCCACCTCTGCTGAGGCTCACAAGAGCTGGCCCCACTGCCAGGGATGCTGTCGTGGGCACTCAGGTCAATATGGGCAGACACCAATCCTTGTCCTGATCCTTCCAGTGCTCTGCCACAGAGCAGGAACGATCCTGCAAAGTGCTGGGCACATTTCCTGGGAGCATCCCATCCAGTCAGTGAATCCCAGAGAGCTTCCCCTGCCCTAAGCACTGGGCTTTAAAGTTCCTCAAAGATCACAGGAGTCACCTTGGCAGAGGTTTTCCGAACAATGTGTTCAAGCATGTGGCACAACGTGACCTGATATTCCTGTCTCCCTTTCAAAATTTAATTCACAAGTAGGCAGCAAAGACCAGTTCTGGTCTTTGAAAAGGCTGAAGGTTCACTTATGCAAAATGTATTTATTATTTAAATAATGTATTTTTAAGTAATAAAATTAATGTATGTTTATTCTATTCATTTCTAACACAGATTAAAGAAGGTTAAACATATCAGCAACAGTTTTCAGTGCACATGTGCACACAGAGCATCAGGTAAAGCATCTGTGTTTCGTAAGATCAGGTTCCACCCAGAGTCAAGGGACAGAAAAGCTGAATTTGAATTGATAATTACATTGTGACTTGAGCTCCAAGGAATTCCCTCCCCCCACAACCACCTCTTTTTTTTTTTTTCTTTTTGCTCAAAATAATTAAATTGGATGAGGCAAGATACCTGATCAGTTAACTTTTCCATTCCTCTATTTCCAAGGAAATAAAACCTAGCAACAACTTTATGCAAAAGATTGTGTTCTATGCCAGTGGGTCAGTGGCCAATTTAACCATAACAAATAATAGTCTAGTCTTTCAAAGTTTCAACTATTTTTTTTTTTTTCTAAGGGAAAAAAAGAACCCGAGTGCTGGAAGACAGTTTGGATTTCCTCTGCCTCCTTCCCCTGCCAAGTTGCCTTTTCCCTCTGGCTGGTGACCACAACTCCCTGTGAACATCTGCAAACTGCAGCTCCAGACAACCCCACTGCAGCAGTCCCTGACAGCAACTGGGGGCATATCTGCTCTGAAATGATGTCATCCCATCTCAGCACTAAATTCAGGGAATATCCAGATTTAGCACGACTTCCCCGGCTTTGCTGTTTGTGTTCTGCGGCTCCAGTGGCTCTGGTTGCGGAGGAGTTAAAATATTTCAGGTCTGAGTTAAGGAGCAGTAAAAGTTCTAGTCCAGAGACACTTTTTTCCTCCTTTCCGATAGTGATTGGCTTCCCCTGCACCTCTTTTGTTTTGAGAATTTTGGAATATGCAGACTTGTGTAATGCAGAGATTGCTTCCAATTTAATTTAGTTGTTTTGTCTTTTGTCATAATGGAAACGAGCACAGGATCCTTCCCAGGCTTTCTGCCATGAAAGAGGAGGCAGATTTCACCCCTGTGGTTCCCCAGAACGACAGGGGAGGGAGAGCAGGGGGAGAAGGATTAAATAAGATGCTCGTGGAGGGTCACAGAGCAACTGCTGCATGGCCAGCAAGCCCCAAAACTCTGCTCTTGGACTCAAGGAATTAACATTTGCCCAAGTACTGCGTAGAATCTGCTGGACGTTGTCCCCTGAGAGCCTAAGAGAGCCCTTGAGCCCTTTTTATGTTGTGGGGGAGGGGGTTTTGTTTTGGTTTTTTTTTGTTGGGGTTTTTTAGGGAGAAATTCTCTCTTTCAGGCAGGGTGGGGAGGCCCTGGCACAGGGTGCCCAGAGCAGCTGTGGCTGCCCCATCCCTGGAATTGTCCAAGGCCAGGTTATGGGGCTTGGAGCACCCTGGGATAGTGGGAGGTGTCCCTGCCCATGGCGGGGGGTGGGACTGGATGGTCTCCAAGGTCTTTTCCAACCCAAACCATTTTGGGATTTTATGATTCGTGGAGAAGAGCGTGGTAATGAGGGACCCCATGAGCACCTCCTCTGCTTTTGGATCCAAAATCCAGGGTAAAGCCAGAGTTGTAGATACAACACATTTCACCCCTATTGCCAACAGGCTGTGTTTTCTCTGAATGTGTTTGATTTTTTAAGCCTGTGCTAAATGGTTGGGTCAATCACACTCGGTGCTTTCATTTCTCAAATAGTTCATTTCAGCTTTTTGCTGTTAAGATTTCTTCCTGCAAGTCAACAGCAAAAGTGCTGCCAAATTTCAGAGCAAGGAGACCACACCTTCCAAAATTACCTGCAGGGGTTGGTCACTGCAGACACCACCACAAAACAATGCCTGGGCTGGACAACCAACCTTTTGAAACAAGAGAATAACAAACAATGGCTGATGTCTTTTCACAGTGTCAATATTTGATCTAAAAATCATCCAGAAGGAATACACAAAGCTTTCAGGATTTACAAACATTTTTTCCACTTAAAAGATTTTGCTACGAAGCACGAAAATCAAACTGCAGGTGCAGAGACAACCATTGGGGGTTTTCACTTCAGGTACACCCCAAACCTAAGAAATTTTTGGACAGCCTGGGTTCCAGGACACCTGGAGGTCACAAATCTCTGTGAAATGGCATATCAGGCTTTGGGGCACCTGATTTTGGTGGCAGAGGTAATGTGGGAAGAGACTTGGATTTCACCACATTCCCAGCAGACAGAGAGCCATCCCCTTATTTATCCATATGAAAGGGTCCAAGAAATATCACCCTGAAGGGATGAATGGATGAAACAAATCCTGAGGACCAGAAGATGTGTGACTACTTGTGACTCTGATCTACACACACACAGAAAATTCATGATTTCTGGCACCAACTGCAAGGGATTGTGAACCAAACAAGAAAGTTTTATCCCACTGGCCAAAACATGTGTTGGGATTAAATCACCCAACCTCATTCCTCAGATTTGAATAAGAACCTTGGTCATTGTTAGTGGAGTGAGTCCCACTGCAGTGCTTTTAATGCTTTATGTTTTACAGTAAACTAACTGAAATTTCTCTTGGAAAAGGGGAGTAGGGGAACTTTAAGGCACACAAAATCCATTGTGGAATAAAACTAAATTGTTAACAGCACCCTTATACCAACAATGTTCGGAGAAGACCAGGAAGAGAACTTGATTTTGGCCCCGGTGATGACAGGACACTACATCCAGCCTGCAATCCCATGGACATTCCCTCCTTCACTGTGCACTTTGGGTGTAAATCCTCTCAATATTTGCACAGCCCCAGGGCAGGCACAGCCCTGCATCAGTCAGAGCACTGGGAGCACCTGGAGGCTCACCAGCTATGGATGCAGCAGGTTAGCAGTGCACAGTAATCATTCTTTAACAATATGCCCAATGCCCGCGTATTTGAGGATGTACAACACGAAATCAGCACATCCAGACACTTTTCCAAAGGTGTTTCCCGACAGGCTGCTTTAACCACGTGATCAGATAATCCCTGTTAAAGGCAGAGAGCAGATTTCATGAAATCACACAGTGACACTGAATTATGGCACGCCACAAACGTGGCAGGAGAGCCTCATTTGTTGGTGTATCAGATAAATTCAAATACCTGCTCCTCATTCCTCGGCCAGCCCGTGAGCCAAAGCTTTCAGTGATTTGCTGGAAGCCCCTGCAGAGCGCCAAGTTTCTGATTACACTGTTAAACTCCTCTCTAAACATGATTCAGCAAGACACAACCTGCACCCCTGGAAGTGCAAGAGCTCTCCTGCTCCAGGGCTAAAGGGGTGGAGAGGAGAGAGGAAGAAAGCCACACACAACACAACACAAACAGAGCCAAACCCTCCCGAGGTATTTGTCCACCTGCTTGGACTGCACAGGACTGCAGCAAAGCAAACACAATCCCGGTGCTATCAGCAGATAGCACAGTTCATGGTTAACTTCAAGTAGCACAGAACACACCTCTTGAGAAACAGCAGCAGCTCAAACAACCTCAGAACAAAACTGAAAACACACACACACCCACCTCCTTCGGAAGGGTGGATGTCCCTGGCTCCCAAAAGCCAGAACCCAAAGCACACGAGGTCATTGCTGCTGTACTTACACACCAACATGAGGACTGGGAAAAACCAAAATACTCCCTAATCCCCATCAAGCAGCGTTTTTCAGGTGGCTCATTTTCACTACATTAAGGCCCAAAAGATTCTTTCCGGCCTCTAGATGTTCTCTCCACCCAGAGCACAAACCTCTGAGGTGGTTCCATCTCTGGTAAGGGTTTGCAGCGTACCTAACACAGTGTTCGTGCGTGGGCCTTGCAGAGAATGGCCCTCTGAGATTCTCCAGGCTGAACAATCCCAATTCTCGCAGCCTTTTCTCACAGCAGAGCTGCTCCATCCCTCTGCTCATCCTGGTGCCTCCTCTGGACTCACTCCTGCAACTCCACGTCCTTCCTGAGCTGGGACCCCAGGGCTGGAGGCAGCTCTGCAGGTGGGGTCTCACCTGAGAGGGGCAGAATTCCCCTTTTCCTGCTGCCCAGGTTGGGGGATCAGCCCAGGACTTGAGGGGTTCTGGGCTGGGGCATTTCCAGCCTCTCACCCACCAGCACCCCCAAGTCCTTCTCCCCAGGGCAGTCCTTGATCGGGATTGATCCCAGGGGTTGCCCTGATCCAGAGCGAGCCTGGCAGCAGAGATAATCCCAGTGAGGAGAGTGTTTCCAGACACAACATTCAGCAGAGCACATTAGTATCAGGATTACAGGTATTAATAACTCCTCCACTGGATATTAATATCGTGGGTTTGACCCTTTGCTGTGGAACACCCACACTGACAAATCTCTCTCCTCACACACCAACCCTTTTTTTTTTTTTTTCCCCAAGCCATCCTTGGCTCTAAACGGAAGCCTATAAAATATCTTTGTTAAAGTTTGGTCTTAGATTAGCAAGAGGGCAACAGCACCGTGCCTCTCCATCCAGCACACACGTTTCTCCCCACCTCCCCAATGATAAAGGAAGGCAGAGGGATGTGATGGCTCTTTCCAGCTCCCTGATTTATGGCTGTCCCTGGCTATAGGTCAAAGGAATGAGCAGCACCTGGGGAGCGCGGCCGAGGCAGGAGAGCAGCCCCAGAGTGCAGGGGAGATAACTACCCCGACTCGGGCAGACAAATTAGATAATTAAATGGAAACAGGCGAGATAAATTGCACTTTCTTAATTGGGTTATCAAGAAACAATAGTGACTATGAATGACCTCACTGTCTGTGTAGTCTAACACTTCTCTCTGTAGGAACTAGGAGGGAGTTATTCGTCTAGGCGAGGGTTATTGTTGGCCTAGAAAATGAATGTTTAAGAACAACTGGGTTTTTTCCTCTCACCAGAAGCCATTGCAGATAAAAATCTTCGGTCTGCTGATTTGGAAGTGGGAGTGTGCATGGGATGGAAGGAAAAAGATTGCACGAACCTGGCGTTCGAGTTGAGTAGATACCAAAGTGAGCTGAAGGTCACTAGGGCTAAATCTGGGCTTGCTCAGACCCGCCTGAATCCTTCAAAGAAACTGGATGTGTGCTCTGTGTCTGTGCAGAGGGAGACAGAACACTGCAGAGCTCCTGAGATTTTCTGGAAAACACGGTGGGCAGAGAGCAGGAGAGTGGGAACGAGTCAGCCTCCAGCCAGGCCAAAAAAGAACCCCTAATTGGGATTTTATGGCCCAAATCTCCCCTCCTCCACAAAGTCAGGAGTGTACATCTTCATGGAAGTCCGTGCTGGGAGAGGGGAGGACAGGAAAGAGAGGAGGACAAATTCTCATCTTCCCCTCGACCACGAGTGGTGGAGGGGAAAGGAATGAACAGACTTGGGACCACAGGATCCAAACCAACCTGTGCTGAGCAGGGCTGGAGGATCAGGATATTCTGACCAAGGCATGGATCAGACACTTTATCACCCTCACCTTGGTTGCCCTTAAGGATGTGTAAGAACTTGGCTCCTGGCTCACCCACATGGCTAAAAGACTGTCAAAACTGTAATGCCAAATAAAACCTCTTCTGTTCCTTACAGGGCTCTGCACTTCTTGGGTTTGGTATTCAGTATATACTAAATTTTAGCAGGAATGGATAATTCACAAAAAATGCTTCACTTTTGCCTGTGTTGCCAGGCAAAGTGGCCGCTAATTTCTTTTTTCTACAGCGCTGGTCTGAGAACAGACCTAGGAAATCATTGCTCCAAAAATGAGCCTGTGGCAGCAGAGCCAACCAAATATTGAGCCGTGTCACCTCTTCAGCAAAAATGGAATTACATCTGCTTCTTACTACAGAGCAGAGCCCAGAGCGATCCAAATTCACTATTTTAAAACATTTTTAGTAATGACAAGATCTCGATACTATCTGTTGAGCTATCACTCCATCACGCTCAGATCCTGTTTAAAAATAAATAAAAAAAAAATAATTAAAAAATCATATCCAGAAGCCCTTTGGAGCAAACCATACCAAACAACTCCCATGCTCACAGGACACGGGGAGCGAGTGCAGGGGTGGGAAGCTGAACATGTACTTTAAAAGAACATTTGAAAGAAAGAACAAGCATATGGCTTATGTTTAGAAACCTCTCTTGATTCAACGGCCCCGAGGCTACGGGGCTGCCTTGAAGCCCAGGCATAGCTTGGTCCTGGTTGTCTGCGTGCTGCATTTTGTTAAAACAGCCCCTTTACCCTTCATTGAGTTAATGAATATTATGATCTTACTTGTGCTCAGTTATTAACATGCTGAAATTGATTCTAATTCCACACACACTTCCATGGACCTCTGTTGCCCATTTACGACTCCAAAAGTAGCTGTACCCAACCAACTTAACAGCAGAAATGCATTCCAGGATGTTTGCAGCTTGTTAGCTTGAATTTTAAGCACTTCCTCAAAGGCACTGCTACCTAAAGCTACTTTTACTCAAGGTTCCTATTAAGATACCACATTCTCCCTCCTTATTTTTATTCAGAATGACAGGAAACCAAAAACATCAAGTGTAGACCTTCTCTTTGAGCCTCCAAGAGATCTAATGAGAAACATAACCAAGGGCTGCATCCAAGAACAGATTTAAATCCTTCAACTCTGAAAAGGCTGCTGATGTCCTTCAGCTGGTTACCCAGAATGGGACACATCTGGGCATTTTGAGACCCAAACAAGAATATCAAGGAAAAGAAAGGAAGGCTCTTCAATTTCTTCTGCACCTTGAGTTCAAAGATCTCGAGCACTTGGGCAGTGCCTGCACCCTCACTGCAGCAGGGAAGGAGTGGAATCCTCATTTTTAGCAATGAACACCCCGAGGCACAGAGAAAAACAGATCCAAGAGAGCATCCCATGGCTCCTAGACAATGTATAACTGGGGGGAAAAAAAATAATATGAACAAAAAGCCACGAACTGGTTGACCAGTCACACGTTCTCTGCACAGCCCTGGTATCTTCCTGTGTCCCAGCCCATTAAATATTAACAGGCTGGCTGGAAACGGAATGGTTTCTGAGAGGAAAGATGACAGGGCTTTCCACCTTGAGAAATATCAGGAATTTACTCCATCAGACACCAATTTCCTCAAAGCCCCTCAGGATATTGGCTGCCTGGTTGGATCTACTGCAGAGAACAGGGATTGGAGAACATCCTGATGCTCTTTCTCTCACTCTCACAGGCAGAGGAACCCTCTCCCCTTCCTACTTTTCAGGGAATTCTGATATGAGAAACTGTTCCCAGCATTTTTATGTAAATGGATTTTTCTCTATTAGTGGATTGGACTCCCTCCCACCCAGAAAATCCCCAAAATATCTGAAAACAGCTCTATTAAACCAAGCATCTCTATAGGCTGAAGTTTAACAAGGCACCTCTACAAGCATGAGTATTAACATGGCAAAGTCCTCCACTTTTATCTTGTTAACATCAGGCACCCAAATAAATCTTTAATTATTTACAACTTTGGATTTCCTGTGGCTGACTCTTTGCCCTGAATTCAAGCAGAGTAATAATTGCATTTAATTTTAGCTAAAGTCAGGTCATTTTACTCCTAAATTAAAAAAAATAAATTAATTAAATCATCCCCCCAGCTGCTGACACAGAACATTTGCTTTTGAATTCATCCAGCCTCTTCCTAAAGGAACAAAGCCATGAATGCTTCCCCAAAAGCAGTATCCATGATGGATAATTTCCCTTTATGTATGAGATCAATGGATATGGGTTCAACATAAAAATACCAGTTACCATTCGGGAGATTTACATGAACCTTCTGCAGTCCTACTTTATAGTCAAGCAGGGCAGAGTTAATTATTTCTCCAGAATTTATCTTCTAAATGGATATTCACCGGGTCTGTTACTCACCCTACTTTGCAATGAACTCTGCACTTCCCTACTTTTCTCCCAGGAAGAGGCAATCGAAGACAAAAGCCTGCAAATGATAGACAGGGGCAGAGGCCATGTCCAACTTTGATATCTTGTTGATAACGTATTGTACAATTAGATCAATTTGACAATTTCCATTATGGCTGATAAAATATTTATTGAGCCTTGGAGATGATGTCTGATCCCTGTGCCATTTGTTTCACTAATGGGGGAGATATTTACCAAATCAGTAAAAAGCATTCAAATTTCAGATCCTCATAGCCTCCCCAGCATTAGATTTGCAAATTACTGGCTGAAGCCATAAATTACAGCAGAGCACAGCCAGACTGATGCCAGGCTGACAGGGTAGGTAGATGGCTTGCGATGACATTGTTTCATAGGAGCATTAATCATAGCAGGAAAGAAAATACTCTCAAATTGGTCCATAAGTTTAAATATTAAGGAATGGGAAGCAGGTTGCTGGGAGATAGCTTTAGCTGCAGCTGGAAAATTAGGAAATGAAAAACCCTTTCTATTATTTAACAAATCATCTTAATAATGTTTTATGCTGTAGTGCCAGCAAGTAAAGGAAATTCCTATTCTTTCCCATTTGCTCTTTATCCTCATGGCTCTTTAATAGGAATATTAATAATCTGAGGATTGGTGCAGATGTAGCCCAAGCTGTATTTTTCTTCTGCCGTAGCTTAACTAAACCCAGGACAAATACTGAAAGAAAATAGAATTTTTATTTCCATGTTTAAACCGTTTGCTTTGTCAGCAACACCAACGGGGGCTTTAGCTCCTCTTCTGTTCTGCACAAGGTCAAGCACATGTTTACTTACGTGCAGGCCAAACTTATTAAAATCCCACAAATCAGATAAACAGCAGAATCCAGCTTACCATGAAACACCAAGAGAGAGGTCTGTAATCTTAGGGGAAAAAAAAAAATACACGTATCATTTTTGCTTAAATGCAAGCCCCTGCTGATTAACTTCAGAGCAAAGCAGCACCTTACAGGGATGGCTGTGCAAGGAGCAGCTTAAAACTCGCCGTGCTCAGGGCACTGTCAGCCCCAGAGTCTGAGCACCCGGGCCCGGGCTCAGAGCACCACCCAAAGAAGTTGAAGGTGACACATTTGTCTGGGAGACGTAATTAAAGGTGTAATATTGGTGCTAGAGGGCAGAGCTGGAGAGTCCTAAGGCAAAAGCCCTTTGAGGGAAAAGGCTCTGGAACAAGGGAATGAAGAATGAGGCTGGGCAAGCACCTGACACCTCCCAGTGGGTCAAGGGAGGGCATTTTCCCCCTCTACTCTGCTCTTGGGAGATCCCACCTGGAATACTGCATCCAGTTCTGGTGCCCCCAACAAAAGAAGGACATGGAACTGTTGGAGGGAGTCCAGAGGAGGCCGCAAAGTTTCCAAAGGGACTGGAGCATCTCCCCTGTGGAGCCAGGCTGGGAGAGCGGGGGCTGCTCACCTGGAGAGGAGAAGGATCCAGGGAGAGCTCAGAGCCCCTTCCAGGGCCTAAAGGGTCTCCAGGAGAGCTGGAGAGGGACTTGGGACAAGGGATGGAGGGACAGGACGCAGGGAATGGCTTCCCACTGCCAGAGGGCAGGGATAGATGGGATATTGGGAAGGAATTGTTCCCTGTGAGGGTGGGGAGGGCGTGGCACAGGGTGCCCAGAGGAGCTGTGGCTGCCCCTGGATCCCTAGAAGTGTCCAAGGCCAGGTTGGATGTGGCTTGGAGCAACCTGGTCTAGTGGAAGGTGTCCCTGCCCACAGCAGGAGGTGGGATGAGATGATCCCTAAAGTCTCTTCCAACCCAAACTCTCTATGATTCGAACCAAACTTGCAAAGGTTCGTCTCTCCTGATGCCCACTTTTTCCTACTTTTTAACAGTGAGAAGGAGGTCACAGAGTCCAGAAGTCCCAACAGGAACCACGCTGCTCAAGGGCTGTGCCTTGGTGTTCCCACTGGAACACACTGATGGCTGGATTTCCAACAGAACTCCACATACCCATGCCTTCAGAAAACTTCAGCTGTTGTTCAGTGCCTAAATGGCATTTGGGCATCACATTTTGGGCTTTTGGACACACCACTGGCATTAGGCATTTATTCTCCCTTTAAAAATCCATGGGAAAGCTAAAGGAGGATTCATAAAGAGCCATGAGACTGAGCAGGGAAGTGCTTGCAAAGTCACAGTCTGTCAAATAAAATGCTAAAGAATGGGTTTGCCTCAAGCTTTGTTTGCGTCTGTCAAAACCTTTAGCTTTATCTCTGTCCACTGGATTTGTGGGTTCCATCAAAATGAGCAGCACAAGGTGACCATAATGGTCTTCTGTTGTGAAACTCCTCCTCCCATTCCCAAAGGAAGATGTAATTTCCTTTGTTCACTGGGGAAAAATGTCTTAATCACCAGGGCCTGCAGACTGTCAACCTTTCTTGCTGAAGCTGTTCCTCCTGCACACAGTGAGACAGCGGGAAATTGTCCCCATCAGTTGAACTGCTGCCTAAAGGTTTAAAGATGCTCCTGCTGTTAATAGACTGTGCACAAGTAAAATAATAAATAATAGCTGTATTCTCCCAGCAGATTTTCTGAAATCCAAAGAACCTTTATTCAGTGTCACCAAAACAAACGAGACAATGACAAACAAACAAGTCGTGCCCCATCCCTCAGGTGAGCACCTAACACATGGGGGGTTTGTGTAGAGGAGCTGTACAGGCAGCACATCTCAAAACAGAGCCAGGGCTGGGGAAATTTTGAGGATCCACGTCACTCCCTGCACGCCTGGAGCACTGAACTGGATGGTACTTCTTAACCTCCCCAGCTGCCACTGTCACCTGTTTCCTCTGCTCCAGCTCACACCTGAGCAGTCTTCACTGGTTTATTCTCCCCTTATGGCTGCGAGATGCATTTCTCTTCGGGCTGTGAGATGCATTTCTCAGCACAGGACACATCTCATGTAACCTCTCCTTTACGAGAGGTTGCATTTCAGCACAGGAGAAAATTCACCTCCAAGCTCTCTGGACAGCCCTTGTAACCCTTGTAGATTTGTTGTGTAAAACAAGAGCTGGTGGAAGCTTCTCTCAGGATGCTCTGAGATTCAGAAAAAAGTTGAACTTATTGCTCCCGATGCCTTAAAATCCAACACGGCTTTCCAAAGGCACCTCCATGCTCGTGCTTACACATTTTTCCAGACCACCACAGACCCCAAGCAGCAATAAATCCCTCTTCCCTCCACTCCCTGACACCCTCACCCAGCACTTCGCAGTGGCAAGGGAGAAGTCGCTACACCTTTAAGAGGGAAATCTCGGAGCAGCGCTGCCTGTTTGGTTTGAGATAGCGGAGTTATTGTCCTCTGCGCTGTCTGGCAGCCCCTTCTGTCCCTTGGATTTATCTCACACACATGATGCAGCTTTGTGGAAGGGATCGGGAGAGACTTTGCATTCCTCTGGTGGGATGATATGAGTTTGTATCTAAATCTGTTCCATATGACCCACCTCACATGGTCGGTGTCTCGCCGATTCACTCGGAAAGGTCAAGAAGTGTTTCAGCTGAGGCTTCAAAGTCAAAGGGTTTGTTAATAAAAAAAACCCACCCTACTGATAGAATTAGGATCTCATAAAGGTGCTGGGAGCACTCCTTATTCTTTTGCAGTGAAATATTTCAGGGCCAGAACAGGCACAGGTGAGGCTTCACCTATGGGACTGCAGGTACAGTGCTGAGGGTCTCACAACCTTCCCACCTTAGAGGACTGAGCCTTGAAACAATCTGGGATAACTAAAATCCCTCCAAGTCCAACAAAATCTGCTAAGCCAAGAGGGTTTCTCGACAGGTTTTAACAAATTACAACACTTTCTGAGCTAATTGAGACACTCTTGTTTTGCTCCTCACCAAACAGAACCTGGAAGCGCAAAGCTGTGCAGAAAAGGGAACCAAAACCTACAAAATATAAGGATTAAACAACCTCAAAACCATTTCTAAAGGCCTCCCAGACCACCTGTCTCAATAACGAGCCACTGGGAAGCAGTGAAAGGGACTGGGGACAGCAGTGACCCCAGGTTTGTTGAGCAGGGTGCCCTCCCCCTGCCTTAGCCTTGATGTTCAAATCAGCACCTCACAACAACAAACAACTCACAGGGGGTTTATCTCTCCAGAGCAGTTCTCCTTTCTCTGCACAGCGCAGCCTCACACCGAGTGCCTCCACTTCTCTCCCATATATATTTTTGGGAGATGGTGGCAGACCTCGTATCCCGCATTACCAGGAGCAGTAAAGCAGAAAGCAGTCAATATTTTTTCAAGGAGAGAATTTGAGGGATGGGTATAAAATACACTTGGGATTTTTTTATGGCATGCAATGATTTCTTGAATCTAAATCTCTCCAAAGGGTTGAAATTTCAAATCATGAAAAACAAAGCAGAGAAGGAAATGAACAGAGAGCTAAGTTTGTAGCCAGGGCTGCTGCATTTTCCAATTGCCAGGGTCTGAAGATCATCAACAGGGTCAGAGCAGTGAGTGGCACCACGAAAAGGTAAAATGCTTAGAAATATTTCTCTGAGGTTCTGATCTCAGGGAAAAGGAAATCAAGCTTATTTTTAACCAACAGGTAAAAGAAAGGTTCAGGTAGCTGGTTTCTATCTTATTATTTCTGCTGAGGTTTGACTGCAAAATAGCAGTGCTGCAGTTCTGTGCTCCACCTCTTTAGGGGATTTGTAGATAACATGGAAATACCTGGTTCTCATCAGGCAATATGACCCCTCTAATTACCAGTCATTCTCAGACAGTGATGCTGTTAATGCCAGCCCTCAAAAAACAAACCAACCAAAATAAATCTATGAAAATTGCCATACTTTAAAAAAAAAAATCCATATTGGCACTGGTTGTGATGATTTGAGGTTCTGATGTCTTGAACACAGACAGGCAATATAAGAATTTATTCAGGAACACTGTTAGAAAACCTGATTGTTGCTACCAGTTTTGGTGGTAAAATCCATCCAACCTCTCTAAATCAGGTTTGACACCTCCTGCTTCATTCTTTGTCCACAGGACTCACACAGACCCCCAGCCAGGAACAAGAGGAAAAGTTTTAGGATCACACCCTGTACATGACCTACACGGACTGAGAACTATGATCCGCATTTGAAGTACCCATAGTGCTGCACATTTTTGATTAGTTTTTATTGCCTCAAATAAAACATTAATAACTGAACATCTCCAACATCAGCACCTAAATCCTTCCTGATGCAGGTACTTAAAACATTTCCCATTTCTATGTGCCTGTCATGAAGAATCACAGCAATTTTGGGTTGGAAGGGACCTTAAAGCTCATCCTTTCCACCCCCTGCTATGGGCAGGGGCACCTTCCACTGTCCCAGGTTGCTCCAAGCCCCGTCCAACCTGGCCTTGGACACTTCCAGGGATCCAGGGGAAGCCACAGCTTCTCTGGGCACCCTGTGCCAGGACCTCACCACCCTCACAGGGGAGAATTTCTTCCCAATATCCCACCTAACCCTGCCCTCTGGCAGTTTAAAACCACTTTCCCTTGTCCTGGCACTACCTGCCCATATAAAAAGTCCCTCTCTTTCCTTTTATAAGCCCCTTTCAGGCACAGGAAGGCCCCAAAAAGGAATCCCTGAAGGGTCTTCTCCTCCATCCTGAGCAACCTCAGCACTCCCAGCCTACCTGAAGGTCTCAGAATGACCAAAGGATAGGATTTAGGACCTTGCATTCATTTTAGAGGCCACATGAACATGCAGAAGCCAAAGTGGCACCTGTCACCCTCCCCTTTAGGGCAGGTCAGTGCTTACACAACAAACCCAGGGCTCCTTCACATCAGCACTGGGGACATTGCCCCAGTTTTTTCCCCTCGTTTAGAGAAAACTTTCTCAAACTCCTCTCTCCACCAGGCCTGGTGGGTGGCCAGTGTTTTCACTGCTGCACTGGCAACTCCTGCTCCTAATCCCCCTGCTAATTCCCGGGGCTGACTCGCTTTGCTGGCGATGGATAAGTCGTGTCCCTGGGTCCCTCACACGGTGACCGGACACCACCTCTGCCGGGCTCGCGAGCGAGCTCCGGGCCCAAACAAAAGGCACTCTGTTTGGTCACCCTTCCTTCAGAGAGGCTTAAGGACATTTTTGTCATTTTTGAACAGCTAATATCTTGCAGAGGGGGGGGAAAGTAAAAAAGAGAGAAAGGTTGCCTAATCTCTTTAAATTTAATCTTTACTTTTTGAAAAATCTGAGCAGAGATGCTTAGTGCTGGACTATGTTCCATTAGACTAATTAGGTCAAGATTACCTACAATGGTATGGCTCCACCAACTCAATTTAAATTCCCTCCCTCCTGTCCCTAAACTTGCACTGCTTGGAATTTTATTCCCTTTTTCTCTCTGCTCCCCCAGAGAGCACAAAATGTGTGGGCAACTGTTATTAAAAGGAACCAACATGTAAACAAAACACCTGAGTGAATACCACAGTGAATCCCAGAATCCCAGAATGGTTTAGGTTGGGAAGGGACTTTAAGGATCATCCCATTCCACCCCCTGCCATGGGCAGGGACACCTTCCACTGTCCCAGGGTGCTCCAAGACCCGTCCAACCTTGGACACCTTGGCCTTGGACACTTCCAGGGATGGGGCAGCCACAGCTGCTCTGGGCAACCTGTGCCAGGGCCTCAGCCCCCTCACAGCCAGGAATTTCTTCCCCATATCCCACCTAACCCTAATCTCTGTCAGTGGTAAGCCATTCCCCCTTGTCCTCTCACTCCAGGCCCTTGTCCAAAGTCTCTCTTCATCTTTCCTGTAGCTCCTTCAGGCACTGCAAGGCCACAGTGAGGTCACCCCAAAGCTTCCCTTCTCCAGGATGGACAACCCCAATCCTCCCAGCCTTTTCTCACAGGGGAGCTGCTCCATCCCTCTGATCACCTCAGTGCCTCCTTTGACCTCTCTCCAGCAGCTCCCTGTCCCTCCTGCGCCGCTGAACCTGAGCATTGCCACCACGGCCTGTCCATTGCCTCCCCAGACGGCCCCAGGAGCTGATTTTCCTGCTTCTGTGAAATCGTCCGCACAGAAATTCAGCCAACCAATTCAGTCGAAAGGACCCACTCTCCTGTGGCCTGGCAGGCCCTGCAGGTGGAGAGAGAAGGCGAGCAGCCCAAGTGACAGGTTCAGAGGCCCAGCCCCACCCGGCAGGAGCAAGGACACGGCGAGGTCAGGCTGGACAGCCAGACCAGCACAGCTGGGACAGTTCTGCTGGCCAGGAGCTCGTAGGGCTGTGGCAGGAGCACAGGGTGACAGGGCCACTGCCCCGAGCCCTGCAGCACCCCTGAGGGGACATCTGTCACCTCCTGCCATTCGCAGCAGAGCGTTTCAAAGAAAAGCAGAAGCTGCAATGGTCGCTTTAAACATTTCCTAACAGAATCATGGAATCTTAGAGTACCCTGAGTTAGGAGGGATCCACAGGGATCACGAGTGCAGCTCCTGGCCCTGCACTGACACCCCAACAATCCCACCCTGTGCCTGGGAGTGTTGTCCAAAAGCCCCTGGAGCTGTGGCAGCTCCTGTGCCACAGCACGACCTCAGAGAGGCAACACAACACCAATGCAATCACTGATGCTGGAGTTTATTCCTGCTCACTAAAAAACCACTGCAAAATGAGGTAGAATCAGGTGATTTACCCATCCGCTGATATTTTCAAGTTTTCTTTCCTGCAGAAGCAAATTTTAATATTTGGAACCTTTTTGCACCCTATTAAAATGCCTGAGACAACCCAGAATAATTCCATGACAAACAAGGTGTGAAGCCTCTGGTGAGAGTCAGGTATCACGGGCTGGGTGTTTGCTTCTCCCTCTCACCCGATCCTGATGACCAGAAACAACTTTTAGGAAAGGCTCTATCAAAACTTCCAGTTATCTTCAGGGTAAAGGCTTTGAGAAAGCCAGAAGTTCCACAGAATTTAAGCAAGAGTAAGCCTGAAGCAGTTCATTTTTCATCCCGCAAACATTTAAGCACAAGCATAACTTTACACACTTATCCATCAGTGATGCATATCAAATGTGGGCTTGTCATTTCCTTTTCTTAAAAATATGTTTTATCCAGCTTAATGTGGAATTTATTTAAGACACAAGATCAGTTATTAATATGTTCTTTCAATTTTGGGAAGACATGAATATCTCCTTTGGCTGAACAGCATAATAGTCCATTTATCAGCGAGGAAAGTCTCTGGAGGAATGAGATTTTTTATTTCAAATACACTTTAGCAGTTATTGGAAAAGATTCAGCATTTTTCTTGGAGAAATATGTCATTAAAGGAGAAAGATGAGGGAAATGCTTGTATGCAACACAGGCTTTTCTCTGATAGCAGCCGGGTGCCCGTCTGGACAGATCCCTGAAGACACGAGCAATCCCAATTAAATCATGAGTGTAGAGCTCTGCCTACACGGAGCTGATGTCTGGATCAAGACCTTGGAATGTCAGCTTCAGAATTTCCCTGGCAATTGCATCACACTCCTGATATGAAAAAAAGCTCAAATACAGGCAGGCATTTCCCTCCTCTTTCTGTTTTAGGGACTTGCACCTCTAAGGGGGGGAGGGAAAAAAGGGAAAGATGACAACAACAGAAAACCAAACCACCCAACTTCAAAAAAAATCAAACAAACAGACAAAAAACCAATCAACCAAACAAAAAGTGATGCATTCGGCAGGTAAAGTGTGAAAGGAGAGAATCTGAGAAGTCAATGAGCTCAGGAGTAGCTGATTATGTTCAGCCTGATAATATTCGACAATATTTCAGTCAAACCTGTGGCATGAAATACAACATGAAATACCACACATATTTGATCTCCCTCACACTAACTCATAGTGAAGCAGTAAATATTTCCCTGCAGGATAATTTCCCTGTAAGCAGAGATTTACTGTAACCCAAATCACAATTTACTCATTTCAGAGCATTAAAAGTTAATCAGCCTCTCACTAGAACTTGGATCACTGGAAGAGGATTCCACAGCACAACTCCCAGACAGTATCCATAGAAAAAAACCCTGATATAGATGTTTTTATCCATTAAGCTGGGGGCACGGGGCTGATTTTTGTTCCCTTTCTAGCCATCTAGAAGACAGGAAAAAATAAGATTATTAAAAGGAAAACAATAAACAATGGTGGCCTTTTAGTGACTGGGTGGTTATGTTTAGAACGAACATTTCCAAAATAAAATTGACA
This sequence comes from Atrichornis clamosus, assembly GCA_013400975.1. Taxonomy (NCBI): domain Eukaryota; kingdom Metazoa; phylum Chordata; class Aves; order Passeriformes; family Menuridae; genus Atrichornis; species Atrichornis clamosus. The sequence goes on along the minus strand of WBMZ01009481.1, from coordinate 62,407 downwards.
GGAACTAAACACAATCATGCTTGGGTCAGACAAAACTTCTGCAAGTAAAACAATGAAAACTATAGTGGCTACAGCAGAATTCCTTGCCTTGTAAAGGTTAATTCTCTCTCCTCACTCTCACAATTCCATAAAAAATGTTGTATTTCTGCATCAAGAAGTGGTAAATTCTATCTTCCCAATAAGACAAAAATTGTGTGTAGCAAAGGAGAGAATATAAAAGAAAAATGTGCAAAAAAAATTTGGGGAAGGTGGACTTCTGGCAAGTACAAACACAAGTGTTAATGGATTTTTTAATAACTCTGTGCCACACAGTAATAGGGAACCACCTGCCAAAAGCACAGCAAGGTCAGGCAAGTGTCACATCCATGTTACAGCCAGAGAAATTCTGTGCTCGTCTACTCTGACCTTCCCCAGCACCACCACTAAAACACTCTTGGAGCAGCAGGGCAGGTTTAAAACTTGCTTTTTCCTCTGGTCTGTTTTCTTTTCTTTAAACATGTTTATTTTGTTGCAAATACCACTGAAAATAAACACAAACTCTTTGGGATGCCCACGCTTCTCCCCTTCCCCACCAGCCTTCCCTGCTCCCGCCCCGGCTGCGGTCCCACGATTATTTGATGAGGGAGAGTGTCATAACACACTTGGAGGGAATCAAACCCCGCTGCAGGCAGAGCAAACAATGCAGTGGGAGCGTGTTGGGGTAAAAATCAGTCACTGGGGGTTCCTCTGGCTGCCGACAGCTGAGTTGGGAGTGTGTCCGTGCACCCCTGGGGCCTCCATCCCCTCCTGCCCTCAGCTCAGTCCTGGGGAGAAGCTCACTCTGGCTGACCCATTCCCCCTCATGCTCATCCCATAACAGTTCCCTTTCCCAGACCCCTGGAAGCACAGGCACACACGGATAAGGGATGGTCCTGGCCCCCAGAGCTGGTGGCAGTGACACACAGGGACCACCTGGCTGGCCTTGCGCCTGGCCTGGCCACTGCCCAGGCTCATGGAACCTTGGAATGTCCTGAGCTGGAAGGGTCTCACAGGATCATCCAGTCCAACTCCAGGCCCTGCACAGACACCCCAACAATCCCACCCTGTGCATCCCTGGGAGCGTTGTCCAAACACTTCTGGAGCTCTGGCAGCCTTGGGGCCGTGCCCATTCCCTGGGGAGCCTGGTCAGTGCCCAGCAGCCTCTGGGGGAAGAGCCTTTTCCTGATATCCCACCTAAATCCCCCTGACACAGCTCCACCCATTCCCTGGGTCCTGTCCCTGCTCACAGAATGCTACGCTTTGTGAGGAGACCCTGACGAGTTCTGCCCTCAGCCTCCTCTTCCCCAGCTGAACAAACCAAGTGCCACAGCTCCTCGTGTGACCCCTCCAGACCCCTCACCATCTTCGTAGCTCTTTTTTGGACACTTCTTTGACCCTTCTGGCTGCCAGGACACCCTGCTGCCACGGCCCGGGCCAAGCCTTGGTCCTCACATCCCCGTGTGCTGACCCTCAGCACCAGCCCCCTGCTCAGGCGGGGACCCCCGGCCGCCCACCCCAGCCCCCCGAGCGCTGCTCCCCTCCAGCTCCTGGGGCAGGTCAGAATATTTAAACAGTTGTATATTCACAGCCCACAATGGAGGGACGAGAATTACCCAAGGACAGGGTTAGCCGTGCGATCAATGCATAATCAGATAACTGCTCCAGCTTTTTTACAAGTCTTTAAGCAAAGATCAGCCACTCAAATTCTAATTCCTTTTGCTAATTAAGCAGCCTGTTAATTGCTCTCGGGGTCTCTAATGCCATGTCATTATGCTTTTTAACAGCCTGCTTGACATCAATAGGGCTGCGAGCTCCACACAAACAAAGCGGGCACCCAGCACTTACTGAATTAGGCGGCCGCGGGCGCTGGCGCTGCGCCTCCCGCGGGCGGCACTTCGGTACCGCGGGACGGCACCGGCTTGTCCCTGTCCAGCCCTTCCCCGCAGGGCTGGGCCCGGGGCAGAGCCGCGGCATCCCCCGCTCCCACCGCCCCCGCTCCCCTGCCCCGGCACAGCCCCCGCGGGGACGCGCCCGACTCCTTCCCCATCCTCATCCCCGACCCCATTTCCAGCACCGTTCCCGACTCCATCCCCAGCCGCGACCCCATCCTCATCCCCGACCCCATTCTCATCCCCTTCCCCACGCCCATCCCCGTCTCCGACCCCATCCCCGGCCCCGTCCCCGTTCCCCAGCCCCGGGATGGTCTCAGCACAACATGTGGCTCCAGCTGAGCGACTCCGGTTTCCGCAGTCCATTATCCCGGCAGGAATTCCCCCCGTGAGCCGCTGAGTGAGGGGCCGTGGCTGCCCCGCACGGAGCAGAGGGCGGTGGTGTGGGGCGAGGGGTGCCCGCACCCCGCAGCGTGACCTTTATTCCGAAATACACGATTCCACAGGATTTTTCAATCCCACTCCCGGGATGGGGAAGCTGCATCCAGCAGCGTGACAGGCACAGGGCCCCTTCCCAGCAGGAGGAAGTGGCATGTGAGGAATTTCTATGCCCAGAGAAGCTGCGGCTGCCCCATCCCTGGAATGTCCCAGGCCAGGTTGGATGGGGCTTGGAGCAACCTGGGATAGTGGAAGGTGTCCCTGCCCGTGGAACTGGGTGAGCTTTAAGGTCCCTTCCTACCCAAACCATTCCAGGATTCCATGAATTGTTCTTGGAGTGCCAGGGGTGCCCACCAGCCTCTCCAACAGCCCATGCCAAGCTGGGGGGCTGCAGGGCCTGGGGGTCACAGGCCAGTGGCTCAGGCACGATGGGTGGCTCCTGTCCCCTCGGGATGAAGGGAGGGAGGCCTGGATTGGGGAATGAGGAGTTGTGGATCCAGCACCATCGTGAGGGCTCTGACACCTCTGCAAAGTTTGAGTCGTCTGACCCCCAGCCTCATCCCTCAGGCACTGCAACCCCAGACCACCGGGGCTTCAACCACACATCTCTGCCTCAGCTCACGTCTTCTCATGGTTGCTTTTATCACTGGTTTTAATGTGGACAGACTGAATTCAGCCCTTCTTAACGCTACCCCCTTATCCTGCAGCAAAAGGCCAGGGCTGCACTGCTCAGGTGCGGGTTCCAGGTAGCAGGATCACAGTGGCCGCTGTGTTTAGCCCTGAGAGCAAAACATGACCATTGGTTATGAGAGGTCAAGTTAAAACTCTGCCCTACGAGCACTTCCAGACCCTGAGAAGTGCCCTTAGGAATCCCATCCTGATGTGAGATCACCCCAAAGCACACGGGTCTTCTCTCTTAGTGAACAGCCATCATTCATGTCACAAACAAGAAAGGAAGGAAAGCAAGAAAACAGCTTTGATTTCCCTGCCTCTCAGGAATAATGTTACAGACAGCACAGAGATTTTTGGCATCCTTAACACGTCAGGATCTGCATGACCCACACTGTAGCTGAGGAGTCACTGTTATAACGCATGGAAAATATTTTCAGTTGTACTCGGAATACATAAATTGTCTTATGTTGCAAACCAGGACAAGTCTGGGTAAAGTATAAAACCATGAACAAGTTGCTAGACCAGACAGATCTCCACTGGAGCAGAGTCAAAGCAAAGTAACAAAACCAAGTGTGAGTTGTACTGGATATGCCCAAACTCAACTGTTATTTCAGTCTTTTGTTTTTACATCATTTAAAGAAATTGCCAGTAAGCTGAGGGGAGAGTTCTGCACACAAAGATATATCCAAAAATCCAGTAGCACAAGAAAAAAAGAAGTAATATCTTAGAAAAAAATGAGTGTAGGTACAAACCATCTCTTACCAACATTTGTTTCTTGAGAAAACTGAGGGTACAATCTTGAAAACACTTATTCATATTCCGAATTTTCCACCAGTGTGTAGCCCAATACTTCTACATGTGATTTAAGGGGATTTAATGTCCTCATATGGACAAAGATAAGCACAGCCTTAAACCACAGGTACAGCAAATCAAAATGCAAAAATTAAGGAATATACTGTAAGAAGTAAAAGCTCTTTTAAACAAATCATTAAAGCCTATTTTTATATTTTGCAACAGGAAACAAAAATGCGTTAGCAGTTGGCAAAATATTTATTTGCAAGTAGCAGATTTTATAAAATAAGAAATAATTACTATTAGAACCTAAATGAGGGGTGACTCCTCTTTTCTCTTGATGACCAGATGTTTGGTTTCCACTATCAGGTTGTTACCGGCTCTTGATGCAGAAATTTGGGGTTTGGGCAAAACAAATTCTCGCTGGGAGATGCTAACACAGTTCTTGGGGTCTCAGAGCCCAGGGCAGTGACAGAAGGCATCTTTCAGCACACACAAAGCAGCTCTTGGAGGAGCTCTCACAGGTGATGAGAGGGTGAGTGACTCAGGCTTGGAGATCTGAGTCTGGAATTGCTGAGGAAGTGACCCCAGTCCCCTCACTGCTGCCCCTCTCCTCCTCCTCCTCCTCCTCCGCCTCCTCCTGCCCAACCAGGATCCGTAACAGAGACGAACTGAGGTAGCCCAGTGGGTGCTGCCTGGGGCCACTCATCATTCCTGAGCTCCCAGAGGACAGAGGAAGTCTTAGGTACACCTGGCAGGAGCTTTTGTCTAAGTTTTCTCAGTTTTTATCCAAAGCAAAGCAGCTAAAACTGTGGTGGTAAGGGGACCTTGGCTGGTGAGAATGGGAATTTTAACCGAGGTCCCTCTCATTGCAGGTAAATACTGTCGGGATGGAAAGCGCCCTCCCCAGTGCTCTCCTTCCACCTGGAACTGGGGTTTGTAGCCCCAGGGCCACTGCTCCTGCCTACATGGGGTGGTTTTCACAGGTGCTTGATGGCTGAGAGAGACCCAGGTTTAAATTCCAGCACCATATTACGAAATCTGGACCTGCACCTTCATCCCAAGTATGTTCCCTATTCACTGAGTGTTTTGGAGAGCAAATCTGCCTGGAATTTAATGCAAATGCTGAAAGATGTCCAGTTTACCTGCGGGCGAATTTAAAACAAATTCTGCTACTTTTTCAGGCACGGTTGTTTATTCCCCACTGTGCAGCCAGGCCCCTCCAACTCAGCTCCACTCACACACCCCTTCCCCACTATTTTTTCACCATCTCCTCTGCTCTCCGGTGCAATCCGTCTTTCACTCGCCTCTTCCCCCTCTCTTTTCCTTCATTCCTGCCCATTTTCAAACAGCAGCACCAATACCCTCACTCCTACTGACAGTTTCCATCTGGCTGCTCCCTCCCCGGGCCTGCTGGGGTCTGGGAAACTCTCTGTGCTGTCCCTTCCCCTCACCATTCCCTCCAGGCTCGTGCTCCTCCAAAACCCAGGATGAGCCCAGAGCTCTGGACGCACAGCCCGGGTCTGTCCCAGTGCCATTCCAGGTTGCTTCCCTTCACACTCTGCCTTGTTTTATTTCCCAAATCAGCATCTGCAGTTCAGGCTGCAGCTCGTATCCAATGTGCCCAGTTATCACTTAAATTAAAGACCCATTTCAGTTTCATTTCCATTTGTTTTTCGAGGAAATTTTGATGCATCAGAAAGGGACAGAAATATTTAATATGTGACCTTCTGCACCTCGGGGTTCTCTAAGGAACAGCAGTCGCCGGTATGACACAGAATTAACCCTCTGGCTGCTGGCCTCATATTGAATTTAAAAATGATAAAAATCAGCCCAAACCCACATATCTGCCATCTGAAATATGCTGCTGTCCCTAAGTGGAATTAATCTGAGGTCCCTGTGAACGCCCATTAAGGTACAGATATTTATGTGCAGGCGTGTGACAGGTAAAAATGCACATATACACACACACACAGAGAATAATTTTCTGCATCTCCCATGTCTGCTGCAGGATGGCAGCACAATTAAGTCACCGTGACGGAGACAATTATCCCCAGAGCCGGTAAAATGAGATGTCCACAGTGAGCTGGAGAGTTCTGAAACATGTGGGAATAGAGCACAGAAACTCTGTAGAGTCATGCAGCTAATGAGCAATAAATACACACTGGCACACCCTCATCAATTTTAAAGTCTCGGTATGAAAAGAATGTAATTAATTAAGATATGTTGATTTATAAGAGGTGACATAACAAGATGGATAGAGAAATCTTTTCCCTCCAATCTGTCATGGTTTCTTTCTAGAAGACGGCCCAACACGTGACAGTCCCTCCTCGGGCAGTCACAGAAATCCTGAGTTTTGGTTTAAATTCCCCCCACCATCCTAAAGAACATAAACTTCCTTTTCAACACTTATTTGCATTTGGCACAACTCTATTTAAAACGAAACCATTTTAAAGACAAAAATTGAAAAAAAAAAAGAGCCGATAGAAATTATATTTAGAAAAATCCTTTCCCCTTTTCCCCTGTATTACATTTCTGCACATGGAAACACAACCCCTTTCCCTTTCTCCCCTCCGAAGTCAGATGACTTTTTTGTAACTTGGCACACAGACAGTCTGGTATAAGACAGGACTGGAGCATTTGTTGAGTCAAGATGTTTAATTTTTTTTCCCCTCACATAATGATCCTTTTTTCCCTTCAGCCACTTGAGTTTTGTTTATGTTGCTTGAGCCCTAAACTAATACATGAATTCTCCTCACTGCCAAGATGACGACAACGGCACTGGGCAGGATGAGCCTGAGGAATACACTCACTTTTAAGGAGAGAAAGTATTTTAAAAGACTTTTTCTCGAGTTGTGACGAATTAAATGCATTAAAGGAAACAACTGCTGTTGCTACTGGGCTCCAAGGAGGAACTGGGAGAGCTGTATTTTCTTTGCAAGCACTTGACTTTTGCAAGGGGGCACTTTGCTCCTGTGCCAACTCTGGCTTATATTTTATTATTCTTAGAACAAAAGGTTGCAGTAATTAGAATTGGGGAAGTTACACTCAAAGAGACGAAGTCATCAGATAAATTTGATACCATTTAGTGGTTATAAAAGGTGGGATTTTTAAAAGCAAGAATAACTGCTTCAATATATTGGGTTTATCCTGTCAGGAAAAGATGAATGAGAAGTCCAGCTACTTTCACTCAGGCCAGACATGTAAACCTTGTACTTAATGACTGATGAGCAAAATTTTTTCTCTTCCAAGTGCAGATGGGCAAATCCCTCGCAATTACAAAACACAAGAAAATCTAATTTTACCAAGAGAAAGCAGTGCACTGTCCAAATGTTTCCCAAGCAAGAGCTTTGGGTGCTTGTTGAAGGAAAAAAAATAAAGCCAAACAACATTTCTTATAATGTGATCCATATTCTACCACATGCACATTTAATATAAAAGTTATGTTTGATATATGCCGCCTTAGCATTTTTCTATTTTAACTGAAAGCCTTTTGTTCTGTCCAGATTATGGTAGGATTTGCTTTCATTTTTCATGATGTTTCACTCAATACATCACTAACATTAGCAGGACTTAATAAGCACCCACCTTCTCCTTCCCCCCACCCTGCCCGGGCTCTTTTGATGCTCATTCCCCAAGAATCCTCAGCTGTTCCCCCCTGTTTGGGACGTGGCCTCTCCGTACCCTCACAGGAGAGATAATGAGGAGGACGAGCCTGCAAAAGTCCTGTGTGTGGTGGCAGAAACACAGTGAGCAAAATGCTTTGCAGCTTTAAATCCTGCCCTGGTGCTCTGGTGGCTGTGACGGGCTTCCCTTCCTCCTTTTCCCCGCTGCAGATTCACATCTGTTTCTCTGCATTTTGAAACTGTGTTCATTTTTCACTGCTGCCCTTTGTCCCACACTTACTCGCTCCCGCCAAGGGCTTCATTTCACTTATTCAATAAGCGAGAGGCACTGCAGGCTGGGGAGAGCTTTAGGACAAAGCTCAAACTTCTATTAGGCCTCAACAAAAATGTTTTTGTTCCCTATCAAGGCACTTTTTCCCTATTGCTCGTCGTTGGCTTGTTTTGTTTTGAAGGAACGTTTGCGGCCTGCAATCGCCCAAACAGCGCCTGGTTTCAAAGCTTTAGAGCAAATAAAAAATAGGTGCAACAAAAATCTGTATTATCTATTAGCAGGAATACTTTGTAGTAGAAAATCCCATTTGTCCTGTCTTTTTCCCTCTGCAGGCTCTGGCTGCAAATATCCACAAATCCCACTGCAAGCACACGGTTGTACTCCTGAGGTCCTGGTTCCTTTATGTGCCCACACGTGTGGGAGAACACTGCAAACTTACAGTTTGATGTCTTGCTGGCTTTATCCACATCATATCGGGAACCAGGCAGGAATTCCCAAGTGCCAAGTGATCCCAGGCAGCTCCTGGTTGTTCCCCGCAGCCCGTCCTGCCCTCCCAGCACTGATCGCTGCGCTTTGCCACACACCAAACTAGAGGGAAGAGACCATGGAGGTTTTTCCCCAGCATGAGATTTTGGACATGTTAACAAGTTTCTTGTATCCTGTTGCTGATCTAAATAGCAAAGAGCTGCTCTTTGGAGAGGAAACAACAAGGATGACACTTCCAACACTTCACTATTCTACTCACAACTTAATGTCATTGTTGAACTCTTGTGGCTGTGCTCGTTTTGCCACAAGCACATGAGTCAAATGCAGGGTTTTTCATACCAAATCACCATCCCACTGTGGTGCCAGTGTTATAAACCCTCTTGTAAAACTGTGAGGTTCAGGAAATATTTCCTAGCGTGTGTTCCTCAGCCTCAGGTTCCTGACAGTCCCATTTTTCCCCTTGCTATATTTGAAAGCACTCAGCCTCCCCCTGGCTGAAGCTCATCTGATGCCACAACCCAGAGTACCTGTTACCTGCATGTGCCTCATTAGGAATCACACCCTATTTTACAGCTTCAGGCTTTAAAAGGCACGGAACATGAAAGTCAACAACAAATGTATTTTTATAACTACAATATGTAAGGAGAAAGTAACAAATTACAACAAGTTGTCTGTATTTGTCGGTTTAGTGCTTCTCCCCAGCTTTCACGCAAATATTCTTTGGGCCAGGAGGAAAAACCTTGTGTGAAACCAGCAGCAGAAACAACCTCAGAAACATGGAATTAGGGTTGTCTCGCACCCCTCCCTATTCCCATTTAATCCATGATGTTCTCCATCACTACCTTGTGTCCCACATCTGCTTTTCCCATGAGTGCTTTGGGTAATTAGGAGCAGGCACCGAGTTCTTCATCAGCAGCAACAGTCCCAGTGCTGCAAACACGAGTGAGGAGTGAGCACTCATCCCACCTGCCCTGCTTTCCTTAGGAATTTACCACTGTATTTCTTCTTTTTCTGCTCCATTTTACTGCAACTGGTCTGGTCACACTGCTCAGTCTGGGCTCTGTCTCCTGACAAGGAGTTTTTGAGGCAGTTGTCTTAATATCCAATCCCCCTTGCAGTCTCCTGACTGTCTCAGCTCTTGTTTACCACCAAAGTTTGGAGTGTGGATGGGCCTTCCGAGGGCAGCCCAAAGATATTTACACTTATTCCAGGCTCTAGTAATTTAAGCCCATAAGTCAAAGTGAGCAACTGGTGACAGTAATGAGGCTTCAGAAGAATGAAATTGGTGGCAACTTGCATCCCATGGGATGGGTGTTGATGATGGAAAAGGGAAACTTAATATTTGTGAAATTAAATAATGCTGAATAAACAAAAGGTCCAAACCAGACTGTATCCATCTTTTTAATTATTTTGGGTTTGGTGTGTTGGGTTTTTTTCAACTAGAACCTGACTCTTAAAAGTATTTCTATTTTCCCCAGGCCCCTCTGGGACACAGAAGCCTGATATTAAAAGCCCTAACATTGCTCTTAGAGGCCCAGGAGGGGTTTGGTTGCACAAAGCACCTTTACAGAGATGAATTAATGCCTTGGTCTTCAGACACTACCTACACAAACCTGCCAAGTTTCCATCCCAAGGGGATTTGGCATCTGTTGGGGAGAAGACCACAGGGCTACCATAGGTCAGCACTGGAAAGGGACCACCCGGTGAACTGGGAGAGAGAAGGGAAAGGGTTGAGCACAATTGAGGGGCAAAAGCTGCAGCCTCATTTGGGTGTCTCCACTTGGTCACCAAAAATACATTTACCAAACTAGCTTCCAAGTCCTTAAAGAGTCATGTATCAGCTTCTTCAACGCAGTATAAAATATTAGCATCTATATTGGAAGACACAAGGAATAGAGAAGGGGACAGGGGTACAAAGGGGGAAATGGTGCAGTTGATTTTTGATCACAAGAAATGTTTTTGTCACCTGACATCTTTCCCCAACAGATCTTCACTGCCCTTCACTTGTTGAATCTGGTCAAATAGTTGCACTTCACTTTATGTTGCATTAAAAATAGTTAAAAGGAAGGAAGGAAAAAAGCTAACCATAAAACATGTATTTGAAAAAAGACGTGGTTTTCACTTCTAGTTCTACCCCGTCCAAGCTCTTAATATTTACACTTAAAATTGTCAGATTCTTCCCAGTTCTTCCCACCCTTGGCTCCCTACACGAAAAAACCAGCACATGAATATTTACAAAGACACGGAAGGCAGCAGCGATTGTCCGCCGAGCTCTTCCCGATTGAAATATCATTCCGAGATGGAATCATGTGAAGGGTAATTAAGAAGGGTTGCAAAGGGACAAACCCATGCCCGGCTCTCCCGTCTGGCAGCACAATGGGCCACCACTGTGCGGGCGAGCTGGCCCGGTGGCACTTCACTGGCGGCGTCTGTCCCCGGGCCCAGGGAAGCGCCGCTGACAGAACCCGGCTGGGGATGCTCGGGAGAGGCAGCAGCCGGAGCTCTCCGCGGAGCAGGGCTGGTCCCACTGGCACTGCATGGAATCCATACAGGAATTCACCGGGGGAGCTCGCAGGGGGCGGGGGAATCGGGAATGTTGTGCCTCGCTGGGAGCCGCGGCAGGAAGCGGCATCCCCGCGCCGGCAGACTTGGATAACGCGGGCTGGGAAAGCATCCCGCGAGTTGCTCCTTCCGAGAGATATTCCTGCCAACGTCCGGAGTTTTCCCGACCTGTGTCCTCCATTAGCGCGTGTTTTCATTCAAATTAGGGCCACAATCAAGACAAATGACTGCGGCGCATTCAAGGCATTTTTCCTTGTCAAACGCCGCGCACAAACTTCCCTCGCTGTAAGAACTCGCTGCCGCAGCCTGACGCCACGGAGAGCTCGTAACCTGCACCCTGGCTCTTTCCAGAGCTCCTGTTCCAGACTAAATCCTTCTGAAAATGCTAAATGTCCCTTTTTTTTCGTGCCACACGGGCATGCGAACCCCCGGTGCTGCGCGGGTGAGGAATCCTTTGGTCAGAGCCAAGTCCAAGCTTTCTCATTTTCTTAAAGAACACTAAATTAGCGGGTTCCTCTGAGATACCCGAGCGGGGAGTTCGCTCTAATTTATTATATACATCAACCAATTCCAATTAATGCCTCCGTGAGGCAATCCATTTGTTATTGAGGCAAAGAAGGGAAGGGATGTGAGCATTTCTTGGGATTCTCCGAGCTTGCCCCCACCCCCCCACCCATATGACGTGCAATTTCTCTGGCCCAAGCAACCGTGTTACAAGGGAAGACAAGCCAAAATAAATGTGAAACACTCCTTTTCCCTCCAGTTTCTTCCAGCACACATTAATGCATAAATTACAGGGGAGGGGGAAAGAGAGAAGAGTTAGTAAGAGAGAGTTTTCTGCTTGTTGTTTGGGTTAAATTGCTGGTGTTCAAGAAAATTCAGTAAAACAGAGGCAACATGCGAAATATATACGAAATGGCTTTGCTTTCTCACTCTCAGCAAATCATTTCTATGATTTTAGTCCAGTCTGACAACCAGAAGCAGTGAGATCATGGCAGTAACCAAGCCAGCCAGACAATACTGAGACTAAACTTCTCTCTGCCTGCTCCCCCTCCCACAATTCACTCCCAAAACCTGATTTTAAGCCAGGTCAGCCCCCTCAGAGCAGAGATCATTAATTGGCAACTCTCTCTTCTAACCTCCCTGCATCCAGAAATAAAAGCAAGGTATATGAGCATTCCCTCTTCTCCAGTACTCTTGGAAAGAGGGTAGAGGATGTCAGTCAAAAAAGTATTTAAGCAGCAAATTCCAGCTCCGTGATGATTCCTACGCCTTAGCAGTTCCCTTCCAGCTTCCTTATTGCCTTTGGAATGTGTTATTGGTAGGAAACTATAGGGGCACCCTCCTGGCAAAATGAGCAGGCAGGGATAGGGAGCACTGGTTTGGGCAGGCTCTTCCCTTATGGAATGGCAGAGGTAGGAATGAAATCTCAACCTTCCCAATTCCCGTTTTATTCTCCTGCATTGCACAAGGTAGCTCAGGAACTGCACTCACTGTGAGACGCAACTTTTCCAAAATGAATTTATTTTAAAATTATTTTATTTCATAAATTGTCCCCATTGGTTATTGCAACACATGTACATTTTAGTACCTTGGGCCAACTGAGAGTACTTGATTTTAATTAAATATTACACCATTAAAAATATTTATGTTGTTCATAGCTAAATTTCTCCATGACTTATTTCTATATATTTTGCTTGGAATTTAATTTGCTTTTTTTTATTATATGGCTCTCATATAAACCCCACCTTTCCATAGCATAGTTATAAATATATATATATATATAATTTCTAAAATAGCAACTTGTTAGGCTCTAAAAAAAATTAGTCCCTGGGCCTTCCAAAAAGTTCCTTCAGATTAGATAATGCCTATTTATCTAAAATTTCAAATGGGTAGAGAGAAACATCAACAGAGAAACCGATAGGCACACCAGAGGCTTTCTTTCCTTCTCCTTCTGAAGAGGCTTTAAAGCTGAATAAACACCTTGGAAAAGCACAAGCAATAGAGGGATCTCCTGGGTTCTGAACCTGACCTTTCCAAGTTAAAAATACACATTTTCAAGGCTGATCCTACAAACCCTCACTCACAGGAGCAGCCCCACAGATTCCACATGAGCCCTTCAATGGGATCCATAGGATGGGATCTATCAGGTCACACTGAAATCTGTTAATTCTTCCTGTTTTCTGGATCAAGCAAAAGCATTCCCACCATGCCTCCTCAGCATTAATTTCCTGCTCGTGGTGATTAGCATATAAATCTAAAAGCATGTGTTGGGATTTTTTTTTTTTTCCATATTCAATACGACATTAATCTTATTAGCTCAGGTAAACAACTAACAGCTATTAAAGAGAGTGCAATTTGTCAGGGAGCAGTTAACCCTTTGGAGCACGGCGGATGGAAGGGGGAAACTCACACGACAGGAACGTGCGTTTCAGAGAACCACGGAATCCCTGAGCTTGGAAAAGCCCTCCCAGACCACCGAGTCCAACCTGTGACTGATCCCCGCATTGTCACCCAGCCCAGAGCACCGAGGGCCGCGTCCAGGCATTCCTCGGGCACCTCCAGGGATGGGGACGCTGCCACCTCCCCGGGCAATCCAACGCCTGACCACCCTTTCCTGTCTGAACATCCAAATGCCCGTCAGGAAGCTTTCATCTCCTGATCTCATCTCGCTGCTGCTGCTGCAATGAATAAAATTTAGGGTTCACGTCCCTCTCCAGGCAGTGGAGCCTCAGCCAAGCCCCGCCGCGCCCTGGGGCGGCTCAGGCTCCTTATCGGGCGCAGGGAAGGGGCTGTCCAGTCCCTGGAAAGGAAGGAAAGGAAGGGTGCAGCCGGGCTGGCAAGGCAGCAGGACTCTGAACTCGCTAACCGTGGGGAGGAGTCTCCAGGACCTCACTGGAGAGCAAAGTGGACGCACCAAACTGGCCCCTGAATCTCGTGTGTCGGCTGGGGGCTGCTTTTAGGAGCTGTGCCAAAGGCTTTTGTGCACCAGCACATATTCAGGTACTGCCTGCTCCTGGGAGAGGAATCTGGGCTTTTCCCTGAGCTCCGGGAGGAGACGGAGACCACACCCTGCTCGGACATTCGCACATTCCTCACTCCCCTCCTGCCATCGCAGTGACATTTCCGCGTGGCACCCAAATGTGCGCGCTTCGCCCTTCTCCTCCTTCACTGCCAAGAGAGAAGGCCCTAAACTGCTTCTCACCTCATCCCCTGGGATTTCCCCTCTCTGTTTGTGAGGATCATTCCCATTTAGGGAGCCCATGGACCACGTCCCCCACGTCCCCTGACCTCGTTGTTTGTGCTTGACAGAAATTTTATGCCCTCAGTGCAACCAGCAGCCGAAAAGAACACACCCTTGAACACAAAAATCTTTCTCCCTACACCTCTGGTGGCCCCTGCTAGTGGAAATGTGCCTTTAGGTGAAATGGGAGCCAGCCCAGGTAGTGGGAATCCTGCCAGAGGAAGAGACAGTGCTTGTGGAACAGTGTCAAGGTTCCTGGGACATCCCACTGGCCTGAACTTGGCATTGCACCCATTGTCTGGAGCCAAACATGCAGACAGGATCTGCCTAGCTGAGGTGACTGCCACCTGCTTTTTCCCATATGTATGTATGTGAACACCTACTTTTATTGAAAAAGTGCCGCATTTCTGCACCACCAGCTAAACAGCACAGAAAACTCAAATCCTATCAGTTTTTCTGAGTCCCACAGAGAGTCAATCCAGCTTATACCAACTGGAGATTTGGGGAAAAAAGGAGAAAATGTATTTTTTTTATATGCACAGATTCCCTCAAAGTCCTAGAAATAAACCTCTGTGTCCCATCTCCATAACTCCTCAATTCCACATCCCTGCCCCAGGGAGAAAAGTATTAAGGAAAAGGGAGAGGAAAGAGAAGGTTTGGAGGAGAGAAGCAACATGAGCCCAGCGCTTGGCAGTGCCCAGACTCTGAAAAAGACACAGACTCTGCCACATGGCCTTTTCCAGCACCAAGGGAAGGGTTCCCCCACAGCCTGTGGAAATCCCACTGCCCAGAATTCCCCTCCAGGCTCACACTGGGGCGTTAGAGCCAGCGCTATCAGCACATCTCCCTCCCCTGCCCCTGCTATTCACAAAGTCTGGAGCTCTCTGGCCTGATGGAGTATCGATCCCCCGGAGTGCAAAGTCCAGCATGCCATTAGTCCAATCTGTTTTCAAGCTGACACAATCCCATCATTTGTCATCTTCTCCTGTCCTGCTGTGTTTGTTTAGGAGCAGGATATTTGCTTTATCTGTCACTTCCCAATCCTCACTGTATTCTTTACCTGACACAGAGTTTATTGGGTCCCCAGTTTTCTCAGAGTCATTAACAAGGGAGATGTTGACATGCTGGTGAAATCACTGGAAAATGATGATGCCGATAGCTTGGAAGGCATTAGTGAATTAAACCCAAAATATGTTTTGAGTTTACACTTGAAACTAGATTGCAGGGGAGAAATGCCTAAAAAAACATTTCACTTCCTACAGCAGAAGACTGGCAGGTGAGTGCATCAATGAGAATACCTGAGAGAAACAGCTGGCTCGGTAAATACCTCCAAAATTTCTTAAAAGCAAGAATAGAAATCCCTGGAATCATCAGTTATGAAAGCAGAACGTGCAGGAAATGCTCAGACATAAACCCCATATCATGATTTTGTTGCATTGCAAACTTGTTTTCTTTTTTACCTTTCCTATTTAATAGCTGTTTGTATCTCATTGCAAAAATCTCTCAAAAAATCTGTTGCAAGTTCTATTTAATCATTTTCATCTACTTTATCACTCACGACTAGCTCTAGAAATGGGAGCTAGCACTGAAATTTTTTTCATAACTCTTGGTATTTTTACACTTACAGACATAAAAAGCACCACGAGAGCAGCATCTGTTTATTGCCAATATTTATAGCCATTTTATGATTATTTTTTAAATGCAGATAACCCTTATTGCAGCAGCAGAGGCTCTCATGACACAGCGATGGCAGAAGTGCCTGACCAATTCCGCAGGGCAGAGATTCCTGTTATAAAAACACTAAACCCTAAACTTTGGCTCATACTGGTGAATTCACACATAAAAATGTGCATCACCTCCCAGGAAATCCACAAACAGAAAGTGCAGAACTTCATTTTCCACCTCTTCCTTCTACAAACCCCATGTTTTGGTTGAGGGGAATATGCACTTTTTAAAATTTGCAGATTCCATTGGAACTACCCAAGTTTTGTTGTTGCAGGGGGCCTTAAAATCAATGCAGGCAGGGCAGGTCTCCCCAGGCCATGCAGCAGAGTCTTTAATTACAAAGTGAGAGGCAGCAGCTGGGAGCTGGGGCTGCCAGCAAGGCACCTTTGAGCCAGCATTCCCAGGAAAAGCAGGCCAGCTCTCATAAAAACCTCCCAGTATTGGTTATCCTGTTCCTTTCCCAAAGTTTGGAGTGCCTCTGCAGAAGGGGATTGGGTCCTCTGCACCCCACGCTGCAGCTGGGAAGGTCTGAGGTTGTGTTCAGTGGACTGAGGCGCACTCTGACCGCTGCACACTCAGAGCGGTTTATCTGCATCGAAGGCCAGCTCCACCTGAGCCCGGAAATGTCTGATTTTCAGTAGGACTGTCCCCAAATCTCCCTCCACACTGCAGCAGCACTTTGCAACTGCAGGTTCTGCTTTTGTCCTTCACCACTGTCTAATAATTTACTCGATATCAGAGCCTTCCTGAAAGGCAAACTGCTCAGAACTGCTCACACTTCTTGCCTTTTCCCATTTGTTCTTAGAGCAGCAAGAGCTCTGAGGTACAAAGAGGTTAAAGCCACATTGATATCTTTATCTATCTCCCAAATTCTCCAAACTTGATTTGCTCCACTCTGGATAACAACACAGCACCCCTGGCCCTGCACATCCCCTCTCCGTGTGCCCTTAGCTGTTCCTTTCCATAATTTTTTTTTTTAAGTAAATTGCCCAATTTTCATATTGAAATATGTTCTGTGTGACGGGGAAAGTAGTAAAAAGGCATGGAGGAAGTAAATAAGAATCCTGGGTAATTTAGGAGGTGGCATTTCAAGGGTTCTGGAAACCTCTCTCAGTCCAGCATCCCTCTGAGATCGGGATTAGGGAGGTTACAGATCACAGGATACACTCTTCAATAAAATTTTAACCATTCTCATTAGCTGACAGAAGTCCACACACAGCTGTCCAGCTGTTGGTGTTGTCTGTGCTACCTCGGAGCTGCAAAGGCAGCACAGGCAGCACTTCCAGGGAAGGGGGGAGGCTCCCTCCTCTCCAGGACAGGGAATTCATGCCAGGCTCTGGATCCCTGTCACTCAGAGCCCCACAGATGTTCACGGAGTTTACTGCTGCTTTCTGCTCCTTGCTTGCAGGTTGCTGGAGTAATTGGTTGAAAGGAGGGGGGGAAAAAAAAAGCAAACTACTGCTAATAGTAAAATAAAAGCAAATTCTGGCCAGCACAATAAAAATCAGAGGCAGTTTATGCTTTCTGGGCGAGCAGTATGTGAATTTATGGACAAACAGGCCTCTGCATTCTCTCTCTTACACATATTGGGGATAAGGTTACATTTTATTTGTAGGGAATTTTATGGCAGTAAAGGCCATTCATTAAAGAACGAAAAAGAGCAGAGAAAAAACCAGATGATTGTTACCCAGAAATCCTCATCAGCTCTCCCCCAGTTGTTTATCTTTTAACTTTTTAAAGGAATTTTTAGACAAAGATGCTTTCTTTCCCCTCTGGAAAAGAAAAAAGGAGTGGGGGGAAGACGTAGAGTTTCACCCAGGCGCTTTTCAGAGCTCTCTAGGCAGCACCCTGAAAACAACTTTCCCTTTAATGAAGACCTTTCTGGAGCTCTCTTCAATATTCACTTAAAAAAAATTAAAACTTCACAAGTTCATAGGGACGGATCCCTGGGTAGGACTTTTATTAAGTCTTTTCTATTTACTTCCTACCTAGATAAGATCTTAATCACAGCCCCCAAATTATCCGCAATGACATTTATCAACTCTAGTCATCTTTTCTTTAGCATGCTCCGCCTGACCAGTCGGCTTTTCTTCCACCCCTTCCTTTCAATGGAAGTTAATTTCGAGTACATGATTTATCTTGCTGGGCTAACAGCGCTGAGGCAGCCCACCTTTTCAAAGGGCTGGCCAGGGAGTGAATTATAGCAGGGTTGTCCAGTGATTGCGTTCCGTGGGGAAGGAGAATAGGCAGCCAGTGTGTTGCCCCGATGTGGCGCTGGGACCTTTTCAGCGAGGGAAGAAAAAAAGATTGGGCCTCTGACCGTGGGGCTGACAGGCAAGCGTTATATCAGCAGACAAAGGCTCGAATACCTGAAAGGATCAGAACTCCATGTACTCCGAGATGTGATGTTGTTTACAACACCATACGCTGACCCTACCCCGAATTTACATGATATCAGTGCAGCGGTCTTTTAACCTCTCCTCATTCTTCTTCCTGCATCCTCACACGGCCATTAGCATACGGAGAATTAGCGAGGGCCACATTAAATCCACCAACACTTTGAAATCCTTCGCACGCATTCTGCAGCGAGCGCCGCTGAAATGTGTAATTTCCCTGCATGCCCTGGATATATCCAGGGGCTCTGTTTGGTTTGGCAGTGGGTTTCATTCAGTATCTATTAACATTCAACTTCTATTTGTAAAGGGCATGTACAACCCACTCAAGTACATATTTGGCACAAGCCACAGTCATTTAGTGTTGGTCCAGGAGTACAGCTGGTGCCATCTGGGGCAGGATAATGGGAATCTTTCACAGAGCTCTCAGAAGCTGTGTTTTCATACTCCTTGTTCCTTCTCTGCCTCACACAAATGGGGGCGGTTATGAATATGCTCCAGTTCGGAGTCAGGGGCTTGTCCAGAACCACAAACTCCAACTGCATTTGGAGGGGATCTCTCTGGTAGCTTGGGAGGTGCCATTTCAAACAGGCACCCCGAATCTGCAGAGTCCTGGCTACCAACAGCTAAACAACACAAAACCCCGCAGATTTTCAAGCACAACGAATATTTCCAGCATTTTCTGGTTTAACTCCAGAAAACTAGGCATTTCCTTGCTGATAATTCCACTCTCCCTACCAACAGAGCTGGGGAATTGAGAAGTTGTGGCTTGTCTGAGGAAGAGGGAGAGGATTTGTCCAACATAACAGAAGATTCTGCGGGGTTTAGTGCCAAAGTCTCAGCTGGTTCTTAACACACATCACTGCCCGAGTCGGCGGTGAAAGGAAATTTTGTACACACAAAAATCACTTGACACTGTTGAAAAACCTGGGGCCAGAGGGCTTGCAGTGCTCTGCATCCACTGGGCTGTTTATTTTCCTGCTCAGTGAGGTATCCAAGACAGAACCCTGCGCCTCTCCAGCATTGACTTGGAGGAAATAAAAGCCCTCCACATTCCAGCTGGGTCATCCACTCCCACCCTCCCCTGCCCCAGGAGCCAGGGACAGCAGCCTGCAGAACGAGGACAGCCTGAACCAAACCTGTCCCAGGGACCTCCAGCCCAGGATCCCAACCCTTGGAGCTGCAGTTCTGCTCCTGAACTGGACCAGAACGTGATGGGTGTGAGCGTCCATAGCAACTCTAAAGGACAGAGGAGCAACGGCAGCCACGAGAGAGCCACAGATCAGCTGAGGAAACAGTTCTTAGCATGAAATTATATTTGCTATAATAAAAATAATACAGGGCTGGGAAACTGAGGAATAATTCCATTTCTGGGCATTACCAGAAGAGGGATACTTTCTCGAAAGAGATTTTAATGCCATATCCCTATACCCCCTGTACCCCACAAAGCCAAGATGACCACAGGTGTCACCCTCCATCGTGACCACCTGGTTTGCTCCTCTCTTTTAACCAGGTGGAATTTCTTTTCTCAGTGTCTCTCCGTGGAAAGACACACATTTCTGTTAGTTTGGGATTAACTTTGGATTTCAGAGGAGGGTGATACCACTCTGAAGAGGCCAATGGCGTTTTGGAAGCTCCATCGCAAATTTCCCATGAAGGCAGCACTCAGAATTACCGCCACACGAACCTGCTCAGCCTCCAAAAAGCCAGCACTGTCACCCGTCCTACTTGTCACCGAGGCAAAACACAGGCAGCCCCTCCCAAGCATTTACATTTCCCAGCATGATTTTTAAAATACTTCTCCCCGCTGCCCACGTTGCTGGAGCTTTTGTTGCGTTCCCGTGGAAAGCAGGGAATTCAGCAGGCTGCATTCCTCCCACAGCCACCGCCACGCCCCGACTCGTGACAGCGACTCTTTGCAAAGTGGGAACCTCTGCTTCTTTCTGGTGTTTTTCCAACGGCTGAAATCACATTCAATGTGTAAAAATATTCTGACTTTTTTTTTTTTTTTTTGTCTAAATCATGATTTCCCCCCTGTCTGCCCCACAGCTGTTAGAGCTGACCCAGAGCAGAGGCACAGGCTATGATAACTCTCCATGTGTGTTGGCCTGGGAGAAGTGTGGCATTTTCTTGACTCCTTTCACTCTCAACTTGCAGCAAGAGCTGCTTCCCAGTGAGGGCTGGGAGTGAGCTCCGTTATTCTCCATTGGTTGGAAGCACCATCCACATGGTGCCAGTTCTGTCCTGCAATTGGTGAACACACAGGAACTGAACACAGATTCTCGGGGATGTTTTTTATCTTCAAATAGAAAATTACGTTCTGTTACAACAGGCACGAAATTCCCAAATGCTGCTCCACCTGCAGGGAAGCCTGGCTGGTAGGAAAATTGTTAACATGGAAAACCAAGGGCTAAGCAGCGCAAATTTTAAATTATCAGTGCTATATATTTCTTACCCAGCCATGATAAAGAGTGTGATGCACGTAATTAAATATTACGTTGGAGAAAAATAAATTGATAACCAAAATAGACATTCATCCCTTAGTCATCCTTTGTCTGTTGGGTGTGGGTGTCCTGGTTCACCAGTAGCCATTCCTTATGGGAATGGTGAAATCACTGAGCACCTCCTGAGTTGTTAAAAGATGTCCAACTTCTTGAAACTTTGCAAATCCCAAGCCCTTTAACATCTGCTCTCAGAAGTGCTCACATCTCTTCTCCAGCCTCATCCTTCCAAAGAGGAGGGACACAAATCAGCAATTGAAAAAGTCATCACACGTACACAAAAAATACTTCCAGGTTTTGCTGATGTAAAGTGCGCCAACACTTTATGAAGAGGAAGAAAGACGGCAACATATGTGCACTCCTATTCTAGTGATAAACATGATCACAGAATCACTGAATCACTGAGGTTGGGAAATCCCTCCAAGACCATTGAGTCCAACCTGTGACTGATCCACACCTTGTCCCCAGCCCAGAGCTCTGAGTGCCACATCCAGTCCTTCCTTGGACACCCAGAGGGATGCGGACTCCAAGCCTCCCTGTGCAGCCCCTTCCCATGCCTGACCACCCTTTCCATGGAGAAATTCCTCCTGAATTAAAGGTGAAGAAAATCACTGCTGCTTACATGATAAATAGCTATTTTAGAAAGCTAAAATTCTATGTACCGATGGTTGGGCATAAAATTGCCTCTCATCTAAATTAAGGCCATCTCGAGACAAACTCATTACACAAATCGTAAATACAGCTCCTGTTTTTACTGAAAACTCTGTGACCTGTGGTTCTCTGCAAGCGTATCCAAGAAGGAAACTGCATTCTGTTGGAGCCAGCACTCTCTGCTCATTTTCATTATTCAAACCTTTGGATTTCAACAATGCAAGAATAAACTGCAGAGGTGAAGAGGGGAAAAAATAATTAGGAGTGCAACAAAATGCACGAGCACATTAAGGTGTTAAAAGGGTTGGAGGTGTGAAACCCAAAAATAAACATTCTGCTTAATATCTCAAGGTAATGTTTTGATGTGTGCTAAGCGAATCAATATTTGAAATCGTGGTAGGGGCTTGCATTTCCAGCTGGTGCAAAGGCATAAAAACAGAACAGATTGTATTTAGAGCAAACCCTACCACTGCAGGCTCTGCAATAGCACAGGTTTGCATTTAGTGGCACATAAATAGTGTTATTCTTTGTTGACATTAGGATTAACTTTGTGGATTGACACTAAAGAACTGTAAAAAGAGTTTTAAAACCTCCTCACTTTTGTGATCTCTCCTTAACCACAGGAGCTACTGTAAGCTAACCTGACTGCCCATGAAGACAACTGGATTTTTGAGGGCTTTTTAAAGCAGGACCCTCCCAAATGTGCTCCAATTTGGAAACTGCCATTGCAAGAGCTGCTGGAATGGAACTGGCTGGGACTTTTCCCTCATCTCAGCTATTAGCATTAGAAAAACTCAAAAAAAAAAAAATCCCTAAAAACCCACCACACACCTTTCCAAGAGCAATGAACCTGCTGTTCTCCTTATTCTCCCTGTATTGAAAGCCACCACGTGGACCAGCAGCAAATGAAACATTTTGTGGGAAAAAAAAAGAAGAAAGCAAACACGGCAAACAGCCGATGGAATCCCCCAGTGAGTTTCAGTTTAGCTTCTCTCTCACCAGAGGTACAATCCTGAGGCTGACAGGAGAGATTCCTGATGGACAGAGTATCTCAGCAGCTGAGCCTTTTCTTCCCTGCCTAAATCTGGAGCCATCCCCAACTAGAGAAGATCCCTCTATCCTCAAAGAAGGAAGAGCACAACTGCAGACTGGAGAGGCTGGATGGAGTACAGAGCAAAAAAATGGCACCAGGGAAAAGACTTCGAACATGTTGTCCCAGAAAGAACCAACAGACTTCGTAAAAGCGTGGGACAGGTGGAGCACAGTGCCCAATGGGAAACCATCCTTGATTTTACTGCATTTCAGGAATGTAGGAAGCTCAGTTTCCTTCAGTATGTGCCCCTTTTTGCCAAGGCATAATTTATTCACTAATCCACCTTCCATTTAGCTAAACAGAGGTGAGCCAAGCCAGGCCTGCTTTCATCTGAAATAGCAAAACTTCCATGTTTAGCTCAGTTTAAGTGGTGTCTCAATAAAAAAAAAATAAAACAACACAACTGTGATTAGACCTGGTTGGTGCAAATTCCCCTTCCCTGGGAGGATGGGGAGGCCCTGGCACAGGGTGTCCAGAGAAACTGTGGCTGCCCCATCCCTGGAAGTGTCCAAGGTCAGGTTGGATGGGGCTTGGAGCAACTTGGGATAGTGGGAGGTGGCCCTGCCCATGGCAGGGGGTGGAAAGGATGAGCTTTAGAGTCTTTTCCGACACAAACCATTCAATGGCTCTGTGATTCCGAGGAGAGGACAAGGGGAAAGAGGCCTCAACCAAGCCAGCAAGGGCCGGCCACATTTGGGTTGGGAGCATCCAGCCTGCTCTGGAGCAAAGGCATTGCTCATTCAGAAGCTCGAGCAACCCCCAGTGACCCTTGGAGCTCACCATTAAAGCCCACAGATGCCAACCCAAGGCACAGGCATTCCAGGAAGCCAAATTCCGAGGCAGCTGAACCCCTCTGCTGAGGGTTCGTGGCTTTGCCAAAAGGCCAGTCCCCACACAGGGGCAGCCCCGTCGCCGTGGAGGAGGTCCATCTTCATGGCCAATCTGACAAATGTCTTATTATTACTATTATTTTTTTAAGTGGGCTTGTTCTCTCTGGGTCACTTTGCTCAAGCCTGCCCAACCCTGGTAATAATGAGCTGAGGCTGGTTAAGCAGCTAATTAGCATGCCGTTTGTTAGGCGAGTTAAGAACGTAATTATTGTGAGTAGGCAGAGCCTGCCGATGGAATGCATTTTGAAGGTTACCATAGGAATCCTTCCTTGGTCTATTCATTCCCAGTGTAATACTAATCACTATCATAAGGAAAGGATTGCTTGGATATAGACTGTAGGTTAACATCTGATTAGATTTCCAGTGAACAAAGCCATCCAGGCAGTTTGTTTGTTAACCCTTTTGGGACCTGCCAAAGTGTCCTGACCTGAGCCAGGAGCAGCAGGGTCCCTCCCCTGCCCGGGGTTTGGAGTCCCAGCTGCAGACCTCAGGGCCCGGACGGAGGAGGGCAGGCTGAGTTCTGGCCTCCAAATGGGCTGAAATTAGGGAGGGGTTCACCCCAGGTGGCAGGGAAAGGCCTCCTTCCCTGCTTTGGTCACTTGTAGGGGCGTCGGGTGCGAGCTGCACTGGGTAATTCAAGGATCTGGTTAAAGCAGTCACTGGGGAAAACTAAAGAGCAGAACTCCAGCATTTTTATTTATGTGAAAGCCATGGTTCCTCATGCTTTCAGTGTGGGATCCTGCAAACAAACACCCTGGGCACGGATCCATCCAAGCGTTGTCACAGCCCTGCTCTGCAGCACTTGCACGGGGGGTCGCTTTGCTCACGTGAGAAGCCAAATTCCAGCCTCCATTCCATCACTTGGAAAAGCACCAGCAGGTGCCCCCATCCCACACGGCTCCCGGGAGTCCATGGACACGCAGCCCCGAGCAAGCCTGTGCACACACAGCTGCACTGAAGGACACTCCTGTGACAGAGCTCCGTGCGGGGGGGCTGGAGCTCCAGTGCTCAGGCCCAGGCCTTTCCACGCGCCTTCAATCCCAGCAGCAGAAGGATCCCAAGATGCACCAAACCCAAGCTTCTCTCCCGCCCTCAGCTCTCCTGCCAAAGCTGAGGCTGTGCTGGAGCCCCAGGGAGTGCAGCACGCTCCAGCAGAGCCTGCTCAGTGCCATTCCTGGAGGATGAGGAGCAGCTCCCTGGTTAGAGGGTGTGAACGTGCTCCCTTTTGTCAAGAAGGAAATTCATGAACGTTCGTCCTTTGTTCCCCTGCCCCCGAAAGTCGCAGCCAGAGATCACAGCTACCCCAGAGCAGCTCTAAAGAGCCCTGGATGTTCATTAAATCGCCTCTGCATATTTTGCTCCTTTTTTTTTTTTATTCCCCCCTCAAGGCTGCCTACCAAAATCTCCCCGTGGTGTTCCTTAGCTCTTATCCTAAAAGTGCTATAAAAATGAAGTGGTGAATGCCCCAATCTGAGAGCATTCTGTGTCCAGCACCACGCTGTTCACAGCTCGCTGCCGAGGCCCAAGGCTCGGTGGGAATTTACAATTCATCGGCGACCAAACTCTTTTAATGTTATCAACACATCCCTACCCTGGCATACGAGAGTGTGACTTGTGACGAGGGAAGCAATTTGTTTCATGAATTTCATCCTTTGTTATTGAAAGCTGCTGGATTTGGATGTATAAAGACCTGTGCCATTAAGCCGCAGGGCAGAAGCATCCCATGGGCTAACAAGTTTGTTTGCTTGTTATTATTATTTTTAAATACAAATTACTTTGAAAGTAGCATTATGGAGGGCTCTGAAGGTGCTTTAAGTAAAGCTTGTGCTGTTTCCAAAAGATTGTGGAATATGGAGCAAAAATGCATGGAGCTGTCCGTGACCTCAATTCAAAAGGAATATATCAGCTGATTTCTAACCAAATTAATGTATATTATTCAGTGGTTTTACTTTATCCAATCCAGTGTACCTCTGAACAACTGTACTTAATAGAAAATGTGATTGTATTAAAACAAGAATCTGTCTGGTGCCTTAAAAATTTTAAAAGGTAAAGGAGGATCAGTGTGAAAAGACAGATTGACATTGACTACATGGTTCCTTTTTTTGCTGCAAAATGCTGTCTGCTCAAACGAGAGGAAATTGAAATCAATACTTAAGGTTACCAAAATTATTAATTAATTAATGCTCAAACCCAATCCAGAGTGCTTGGAACAGGGGGATTTGGAGGGACCCAGTTCAGGGTTGGGCTCTGGGGTGGACAGGGCAGTTCTGCCCCAAAGCTCCAATTCCCTTGGCCAACGTTGGTCAGCGCTGCACGAGTGAGCAGTGGGTAAAAGCAACACCATGGCACTGATTGCAGCTCTAGCAAGGCCATCCCAAACCTTTCCGGATTCACGAATTGACACAAGTTTTGTGGGAGAACCACTCTAAGTTTTCCTTGAGCACAACTCGAGAACTGAGATAATTTTAAATGGCAAATAAATTGCGTTTCCTGAGATGGCAAGGAACTGGATCTGTTCTTTCATAGGGAGATTGGGAAAAGTGTTCTTTGTATTATTCCAAATACAAAAAAAAGCCCCTCAAAACTTTATTCTGATCATTTATTTTTCCAAGTTAGCACAGTGGAACAAGAAGCCAGGAAACTAAGAGGAATAATATCTCTATCCAGCTTCCACTAGATTACCAGAACCAACAAGAAATAGAAAAAAATGTTCTTTGGGAACTATTGTTCTCAAGCCAGTTCTTTCACTCCATTTTTGGCTAATTAAATTAATCTGGTAAGCAGGTGTAAACCCACTTGTTTAAGCAATGGTTTGGGTGGCTAAACGGAGAGATTGGAGGTATTTGCACAGTGAGAGATTTGTACAGGGGAGCATTAAACCCTATCAACAAGAGGAAACTCCACTCAGGATGCAGAAAATCCTGTTTAGCACTTCCCAAATCGTACCAAGGCGAGTGCAGCCGCCTCTAATCCAACACCCCAACGCCGAGGTGATGTTTAATCATCTGTTTGTTAAACTACAAAGCTATGTTGGGTATGTTTTACGTAGTTAATATTTTATGTGGTAAATAGAAACATAAATACTGCTGGCTTCTGGCATTTGCATTGTAAATGCACAGCCAGCAGCAGGCTCAGGTTTGATTCAAGACCAGCTCCTGTCCAACCTTTTATTGAAATAAGGAACTTCTTCCATATGCATTTATTTTGCAGAAATATAAACCAGCCAGGCTACCAGTAAAGATTGCAGGCAAACACAGCATCACACAAGCCAGTCATCACCACAGGCACAGTAATAGTTAACAAAAAACAATCCCAATCAGAGAGAAAAAAAATAGAAATGTTATTAAAGAGGCAGAATTCAGTCTCACCTACATAGTTTATAATGGTACCACCTTCAATTTGCAGACCTTAAAGATTGGTTTGATGCAATTGTCCTAATTTGGCATTAAGGAATAGCAGCTAACATGGAAAATGAGTTTGTTTGCCCTGTCCCTGGGTTATAACCATACTGGAGAAGAACGGCAGTCCACCACTGGAATGACAGTCCATCACTGGAATGACAGTCCATCACTGGAATCACAGTCCATCACCAGAGTGCAAAGGGACCTGGACCCAGCCTTCGCCTTTTGGGATGCCACAGACAGCAGAACATCAGACACCTCAAGCCCGTTATGTGACACCAACCAGCCATGGATGCCCCTCTTTGCAGCGGTTCAGAAGTGCCCCTTTGAACCTCCAAAAATAACGGGACAACATGGATTCCCACCAAGGCACCTGCAGGCGGGACGGCGGAGAAGGGGAGGAGGAGGAGGAGAGGATCACCGTGACACACGTGTGGCTGTGTGTCCCGTGTCCCGGCAGTGCTGGGCCCTTGCCAGCCACCAGAGGAGGTGCTCAGAGGAGCAGCAGGGGTGGTGCTGCCCGCGGGCTCCTACAGACATTACTCCTGCTCAGAACATCCCTCCTCTCCCAGCTCCCACCTGAGCCCAGCCCCTCGGCCCCTGAGGGGGAGCCAACTCCAGCAGCTGGGCCAACATCTCGCAAAACCCGCACAAAACACCCTCCCCCGGCCACCTGGGTGGCAGCGGGACCCGGCAGCACCCCGAGCCCGAGCCCTGGCATCACCAAAAGGCTGGATCCTCCCTTGGGGAGCCCGAAGAGCATCGCACTGCCACTCTGAGCCTCCCTGGACTGTGCAAGGGCATCCCTTTGCCGGAACCACCCCGGCGCCGAGGGATGCTCAGTGCAGCTACTCAGTCCTTATGTCACCGGGAGGAAGCCGGTGACGGTCAACCGGAGCAGCCATTCCATCCATTTGCCTCCTCCCTCAGCAATAACGACCTGCAACAACAATTAACATCCCTCCTCTCCTTCCCCAGCCCAAAGCTCTCCTGCTCTTCCCCCCTCCCGCCCGCCCCTTCCAGATTTGCTCCTGTTTTTCGTCTATTTGTGAAGGTGCCCAAGACAGGAGCTCACTTAATACGTTCCCTTACGCTTGTGGCGCAACAGCCTATTCAGTACAGATAAGCCCCTTTAGAAATGAAGGGGAATTTAATTCAGTGCTTGAGTGACAGCAGGAAGATTTATCCCCTCAGTAGACAATACGGCTTTTGGGGCTTTAATCTTGCCCAGACAATGGGCTGTTTCTCGGCCCTCATCTTGTGCTTTTCCCACGATGTTCGGTGATTAACCGGGGCTCCATTGGATGGAAGCCACTATCTCTCATTTAAGAGTGTTTGCGCCTCTGTCAAGGACCAGCGAGGGAGGGAGGGAGGTGGGAAGAAGAGAAAGGAAGGGGAGTGGGAGAAAAGTTTAACTCATCTGGGAGAAATGCTGGGAGGCTGCGGGCCGGGCGCAGGCGGATGCCAGCGCTATCTGCAGTGGGCAGGGCAGGGTGACAAAGCAGAGGGACACTGGCATTGTCACCTCCGGGAGAGCGCTGGGCAGGGCACTCCCGATTGATTTCAGCCAACAGGAGCTCCTCGTTTATTTCGTTGCGCTGGTTGTTGTTTAGGACAGCCCTTGGCACACACCGAAATCCCCCGGTCCTTAGGTGGGCGCTGCCTAAATCCAAGCATAAGAGTTTTTCAAATATTAAGGAGTCAAAATTGGCTCAAAGCCTGCTCTGAAATCAGCTGCTGTGCTCATGGTTTGGGGTAAAAAGCTGGTGTTCTGCACTTGCCCAGCAAAGGTAACTGAGATCCCCTGGCAGAGGACAACCACGCTGAGAGCTGGCACAGCAGAAACACCTGCAAAAAACAGCAGGTGCCCAAACACCCTCCAAGAGAGGCCTTTGCTGCCACACCTGCATTGCACAAAGTGCTGTGGATTGATTGCTCCACTTTATTGAGGAAGATAATTTCTTCCTAACATGTTAAAAAATCAAAAATGATGTAATCCTTCCCTGTGAGGGTGGGGAGGCCCTGGCACA
Organism: Atrichornis clamosus; assembly: GCA_013400975.1. NCBI lineage: Eukaryota > Metazoa > Chordata > Aves > Passeriformes > Menuridae > Atrichornis > Atrichornis clamosus. Next base: position 33,725 of record WBMZ01009481.1, on the reverse strand, counting down.
GGGTGCCCAGGGAAGCTGTGGCTGCCCCATCCCTGGAAGTGCCCAAGGCCAGGTTGGACGGGGCTTGGAGCAACCTGGGACAGTGGGAGGTGTCCCTGCCCATGGCAGGGAGTTAGAATGAGATATCTTTAAGGTTCCTTCCAACCCAAACCATTTCATAAATCTGTGATCATTAGAAAGTTCACCACCAGTAAGGTTCTCATCCCTAGGGAAGGGCAACCATTACCTTTACTCTCATCTACAAATTAGTCTTTATGGGAAAAAAAACCCCAAAAACACGTGGTTTATGTCCTTCCTGAAAGAAAACACTGTGGACACCAATGCTGCAATTTTGGTAATGAGTGGAAACACAGATTTAGCCTCAAAGTAATGTCACACTGCTCTGAGTGGATGTTTATCAGAGTAACTCTGACAATTCAGTCTTAATGGTCCCTTCCAAGTCAGGATATTCTATGATTTTATATTAAAGTATTGCAATTTCAGGATCCTAATTTGGTGTCCACCCTGAACCACAAAACACAGCAGCAAGTGGAACGGGACCACTGCACCCAAATGGCTGTAAAATGGAAAAAAAAAACCCCAAAAAAGTTAATAAAATGTTTGGTTTTGAAATCTCTGAATTTCTAAATTTCCAGTTTTCAGTCATCAACAAGAAAAATGAAGAAGTTGACAAGACTATTTAGGCAGGAGATGAAGAGTGTGAGAGGCCTGAGAGCACCACAAGTGACTGGAGTGTGCACATTAATTACACACGATGGCACCTTTCACTGCTATTAAATGTACCCTCATGGCAGGTTCTTTTTTTTACTACTTTTGTTTCTGTTCCTGCTCTAAGAAAATTAACATGGAAAACGACCAGAGCCTTTAAGCCTCAACACACATTAGTATGAGGATGTGAAAGGGAATAGCTTAAGATTTCCTTAACATCATATTTGGGACTTTTCAGCTCCTTCAACTACAAGTTCAAGTCCCTGAGGAGTCACTTAAGTTCTTCAGTCTCTTTAATGAGATCAGCTGAGTGAATGGGGGGTTTCTGAGTGGCCTTTAAATGTAAATGGGTTGAAAAGAAATGAAAAGAAAAGGTTTTATGGAGCATTTTAAGGTTTTCAGTGGGCTTTTTAGTTGGTTGATTTTTTTGTGGATTTTTTTTTTGGAGGGTGGGGTACTTTATTTAATTTTTTTTTTTTTAATTTGACCCCAATCAGACTACAATATGGGACAGGTTGGGGACTTCCAGCCCAGCACTGCTCACCTGCCAGCACTCCTGTGAACAAACCTCCAGGAACCTTCAGGACAGGAACCCCCAGCGTGGGGAAGAAAAACTCTCTAAAGCAAAAGCCATCAGGAGGCATTTGAACAGCAGATAGAGCCCTCTAGCTCATACCAGGAACTCCCTGTCTGCACTCTTTGCCCTCTTGATTTTGTCCTTGACTCTTCTGAACCCGTTCCAGGCTCCTTTGAGGTTCCTGGGAACCTTTTCAACACCTTCACCCTGAGCTGGAGCAGCGCTCAGCACGCCGAGGCAGGCAGCACGTCTGGGCATCCCCTGGCACTCCCCAAAGGCAGAAGGGCTTTGGTTTGCTTCTGCTGCACCTCTGCCTTCGAGGATAAAGTCCCTGCCCTCCCCTTCTGACTCAGCCGTGTAAAACCAGTGTCTCCCAGCCAGAATATGGGGCTGCCCAAAGCCGGTCGGTCACACGTGGCCCCTTCGCTGCACCAGCAAGGCACCAGCAGCCCCCAGACCCCTGCAAAGCAGTAGCTCCACGGGCATCCTGGAATGCTTTCTCCATCTTGCCTTCCAAGCTGCTTCCAACAGCGTTTTTCTGCTCTATTTTAAATGGTGAATGTAGGGAGGAAGGAGGAAAGAGTGCCAGAGGAACGAAAAATAAGATTAAAATAAAAGACCATATAGGGACCCCACAGAAAAACAAATGTCACAACCCAATTCCCATGTTGGCTCAACCACCATGAACCCAGAGTTGCTCCATTTAACTTGGAGAGATCAAATTGTGGCTTAGAATTTTTACAGCACCTTTGTCTGGCCCAGCGTTTACAGGAAGTGGGGAAAGTAGAAGGAAAATTATTCAGTACAGGCTTCCTGAAAACTGGGAGGGACTTTTGTGGTAGGAGCAGCAGGGCAGGACAGATCTGAGTTTAGAAGAAATACACCATAAAAATCAAATTCATTTTGCAACCACCCTGACCACGCTGGTGCCCAGAGCCAGGCCAGCACCTGCATGGGACACAGGACCTGAAGGAAAAACACTCCTGGGATTTGGGGCTTGGATTTCTGACCAAGGGGAGCACTGCAGGTTAACACACACTGTTCCACCCAGCCGAGGTTGCCTTAACTCCTCTGAGGTGATTACTTGTGCTGCAGTAGTTCCCAGAGACCCCAAACACTGGACATGTTACAAGTTTTTTATTAAGAGAGTGCTTTTTCCCAAAGAACCAACAAATCCTTACGTTGCTGGTTAATCTCACACTGCAGAGCAAGGAGGAGAAAGGGCCACACAAAGGTCGCCATGCAGGGTAGTGGCAGATCCAGAAATCCAGCCTTCCTGAACCCAAATCCTGCCTTCCCGAGTCCAGATCCTGCCTTCCCCAAGCCAGCCTAGCTAAGAACAGCTTAGTCCCAACCACACACCCCCGCCCTGAGCACAAGCAAAAAGGTGTCAAATAAACCCAAACACAATCTCGGCATCCCCTGCTTGCGCGATGGGGTACATTAAATATCGAGCTGGTTTAGCAGTTTGTTTGCTGCCCTGGAGTTTAGCAGCACAAAGCACTTCAACGAGAAGCACAAACCCCTCTGCCCTTCACCAGTCTTTGCCCAAAGCCTCGCGGTGACACAGCAGTGATTAGACACAGAGCCTCAGCTTGTTTTCCTAATGGGTTTTTGTTTCAAGCATCCGTAACTTCCCGAGCCGCAGGTCAGTGTAACATAAAAGTACAAGCATTCAGGAAGCCCCTTTGCTTTAAAACTGCTGCATTTTGGCAGCAGCACTAAGTCTTCACAAAATTACTCCTTTTCCTCTAATAATCCACTTAAATATAGAGAGAGAGAACTTGTCTAAGCTGCAGCCACTGCAACAACACAACTGCTGGGAGCAGTGTCAGGTGTTCTATTTATAGTCCTTTCAGTTGCAATTGCAGGTGTGTGTTTGCTCCCGAATACCTGCAGAGCCTCTATAAATAGTGGTTGTGTCCCCACCATCAGCTGTTGGAAATTCAGATGAACCAGGTTAGCGTTAGAAATCACTTCTTTCCCCCACAGAGGATTCTCCCCCAGATAAATCCCTCCAAGCAAAATCGTGCCAACCCACGCTGCTTGTTACAGATGCAAAACTTCAGAGGCAGAACAATCCCTTTGTTGAGGGAAATATCCTTAGACTTTTGTCCTGGCCCAGCACATGAGGTACAACTGACAGGCCAGGGGATCAAAGTCTCCCCTTTATCAACATGCACTTGGCAGAAATGTAAACTTCCCCATATATGGCTTCAGAAATTTGTTTGAACTTGCTCAAAGAGCAGCTCAAGGAGTGAAAACTCACTGACCCTTCTTGAATGAGAAAGGCAGCCCAGGTATATTGTACTGGGGGAGTGAATTTTTTTCTTCCATCTCCTGTTTTTAAGTTTCCAGGGAAGAATTGTGTTAAAATTGGCATATTGGGTGTCTTTGGGTACCAATGGAGAGGAAAAAGTAAAAGGAAGTATCGAGACTTTTTTTTCATATAAACATAATTTGTTTGATAGTGAAATGCTCATTTACAGAAATTATCAATTGATGCAACTCCAAATGCAAAGATTGTGCAGCATTGAATCCATTTCCCATCCCTGGCTGCCCCAGCTGCACAAAATGAATGAGGGAAGAGCAGATAAGCCAGGCTAGTATGGAAGGAATAATTAACAGCAAGATAGAGAACCAGCAGTGCTGACTGTTCCTAAGTGTAGATCACCAAGAGCTAAGCAGGCTTTGGAGAGGAAAACTCCTGGTCTCACACAGTTCTGCAATTTCTGCAGCCATTTACAAGGAGAATTATTCAAAAAGTTTGATTTCAAAATTTCCTTGTAACATCAAAAAAAACCCCAAATGGGTTCTGGTGACAAAAAAAGGTCAACTGTTTCAAACTGTTCTATGATTTATTTTATATACTCCTTTCTTCCCTATTTCTGCAGCCATCCTTGCCCTGGAGCAAAATGTGACACTGTAGTGCAAAAAAAACCCAAAAAACCGAGTGCTAAAGGAGCTGGAAACTGCTGAGTGGGTGACAGTGATCCCTTGGAAAGGGATGACCAAAGCTCCCAGGCTGGGGTTCAGCCAAACAACCACAGCCAAATCCAGAAGATCCGATCCAAAAGCCCAAGTGGGTGTCCCGGGCTGAAGTTCTAATGGAGACAAAGTGAAGGGTTGCCAAGGGCTGTAAAACCTCAGAGCCAACAATAACAGTTTAGGTGTGTGCTTAGATTTCATACCTGCAGAGAAGGGGGTTTTATTTGGCCAGAGAAAGAACCTTTAATATCCTCCTGCTCTGGGTCTGGAGCAGACACACTCAAACACAAACAAGGACCACTCAGAACACTGGAAATGAGAGGAAACAGTGAGGAATCTTAAAGATGTGGCTGATAACATCGCACTGATAGAATTAGGGGAAAGTTTAGGATGCATTTAAGCAAAAGCACCTACTTTTGGTTTTTTCTGAATAAAGGGCCTTTTAAAGCAAAGTCATCAGTAAAACAAATACAAGCACCTACCCAAAAATCTGCCAGCAGCCAGCCTGATCCAGTGCTCTCCACCTTCTACCACCCTGGGGTGGGAATCTGGTGTGAATGGGTCTGAGGAGAAACCTGGAGTGCCCCTCAGAACTCAGATCCACAGCCCTCAGGTAAGGAAAATACCCGAGACTTTCTCCTTCCTAAGGGACTGATGAAATGGCTTTACCTGATCAGCTTCAAAGAGGAGGAATTTGAGATGTGGTTTTTGTCTGTAAAAAAAGGCAAGACAGCAGCCAGAGACAGAAAGGGGAAGGAAAGAGGGGGAAGAACCAAGAAGGAAGTGCCAGTTCTTTGACACCTTTTTGATGGAGTTTGATTTGTAAAGCAGAACATACCCCCTTCCCTTCCCCTGGCCTGCCCTCTCTAACCTGATTTTAGGAGAACTCCTTGAAATGAATCATCCCTCTGTGCCCCAGGAGCTGCAGAAGTTCTGCCCTGGAGAGGTTCTGCAGGTCACCTCTGCCCTGCCCTCTCCGTGCACCTCCCCAGCACTGCACAGGGTGCAGGAGGGGCTGCTGTGGCCCTGAACCCCAGCCAGGCCCGGGCCAGAGGTGGTCCAAAGGCCACCACAAGGATGCACACCCAGGGCAGCTGCCCCTCAGCACGGGGTTCGCAGGATATGCTGAGCTGGTCCTTGGAGAGCAAAGATTCCAGAGCAGGCCCGAATCCAGGGCTGAAATCCCCTCTAATGGGGATGCAAATGCCTCAGGTTTTGCTTTCACTGCTCCTTGCACTTTGCCAGCAAACTTATCGCATTTGTTGAGCCCAGTTTCTCTCCTTGATCCCCCCAAAACCTGCAGGGGTTTGGTTTTTATGAGGTGCTGAGCAGCCACAGCTCCTGTGCGCTGTGCTGTGGTTGGAGGTGGAGGGAGGTGCTCAGCTCAGCACCTCCCAGAGCAGAGCCTGAGGAAGGACATCCTTAAGGAATGCTCAGATTGGAGAGCACTGGGCACCCACAGCTGGGACCCTCAGCCCCACACAGAGGTACCCCCTGGATCTGTGCCTCTGAGCTGTCACCTGGCTCCTTAACAAGGAAAGAGGGAAGGGACAAGGTCTGGAGGAAGGTTTCCCTTGGCATGGAGCTCTCCCCAGCACTGTGTGAACAGGTGAGCTGCCTGCTCTGAGCTCCACGTGGCCCAGGACTCCGTTCTGGGGCTGAAGACACTCTCCAGTGGCGACACCAGCAGTTGTGCTCAGCAAAGCCTCTCCTGACGGCTCTGGCAGCACGATGCTGCCAAGACAGCACAGAATGTGCCCAGTTCCTGTGTTTCCCTGCATTTGAAATCCCAGTAGGAAATCTCTGCTATTTCCTCGGCCTCTGCCTGCCTGTGCTCTCCAGGACACTGCAGAGCAGGAATCACTCACTGTCCAGGACCACCAGCCCTTGCTGTGCAGCTCTTGCACCTCCCAAGGTCCCAGAGAATCTCCAGAGTGGAATCCAAGGGGAATACCTTTATAGGCACCCCAGGAAAAAAAAAAAAAGTCATCTCAAAGCAGGAACAATCTATTTTGGATGCTTGTAAGTTTGTGAGACCCAGCTGTAACTGAGACAGCAACTGTGCCTGTGGCAGGCAATACAGTCTGTGTCAGGACAGAAGGGTGAGGAGACTTGCCCAAGGTCACACAGGGAGTTCCCAACAAGACCAGGAACACATCCCATCTTGTCCTGCATCCCAGCCCACCCTGTCAGACGTGGCAGTCTTCATTTCCTTCCTTAGCACCTCTTGTACGTGATTAACTTTCACAGCAGTGTCACTGCCCGGTACAGATGTGCCCCTTGCCAGGTGAGAGCCCGAGGTTCCTGAGGAGATGATGGAAGCAGGAGACATTTCCATGTCCAAACGAAAGGAAAGGATTTGGCTGCTAAATCTAACAAGTGCCTGTTGGCTGCCCTGCATTCCCTGGATGGTTGGAGTGGTAACTGCTCCTGGCTGGACAGCGCAGTGCCAGGGGTTGGAACACGGTGATCTCTAAGGTCCTTTCCTACCCAAACCATTCTGTTATTCTATATCTAAATTTTTCCGACAGTGTCCTGAGCTGAAATTAAGTTAAAATTTAAAAAAATAAACAAGCCACTTATATTTGATCTTCCATCGACCACAGCTGAACAAAGGCTGCAGGCTGATCTCCACTGCCATGAGACTGTTCTGTGCTGCTAATTAGTCACTTGCTCTCACTTTTAATTTGTGCTGAACAACTGCATTTCCCTGAGCAGGTACTGGGCAGAGGGAGCAGTGAGATTTAGTGAGCAGGGCACAGAGACTCTCATGTTCTCTGAGCCACAGACCTGTGTGTGACCACAGCCAAGTTACTTCTCTCTCCACCACTGTTCCTTTTTTCACCTTTTTCTACTTAGGTTAAGCTAACAACAGGATTTATGACCTTCTGGTTTGAGAGATCTCACACATCTAAGGTCTTTCCAAAGCAGTGCTTATTTCCCTGAGCGTCCACACAGCACCTGCCTGTTGGGACAGTGATTTCAGCTGAGACTGGCACAAGACCCAAAATACACATTGATAATTCATTTAATGAGGAAATCCCGTTCAAATAATTATTTCCCTTCATTTGTGTGTCATCATTGGAAAAGCAACACAGCAAACTGATTTAAAATGTTGATTCCAAAACCAAACCAGAAGTGTGCAGTAACCCCAGTAAGAAAAAAATTCCTCTGTGCCAAACTTTACGTTAAAAAAAAAAAAAAAAAAAGGTGTTTACCCTGGCAGTGCTACAACTTTTCTCTCTGAACTTTGTAAAACCTCATCCTCAAATGGATTGACTTCTACATTATCTGACATTTCCTCATTAGCTTCTTTCCTTTCTCCCTGTTCTTTGCTAAAAGGCCCTTGAGTCTAACAATGTCAGAAGTCTCTGAAATTTGACAGATCTTGCATTTCCAGCTCATTTTCTAATGAGTTTGTACATCAGGACTGATTAGTGTAATAAAGAATTCATGAAGCAAATAAATGTAACATGAAGACACCTTGAAGAGAGGAAAGAAAGAGCAAGTCAAATACGTTGAGAAAAGGTCTGGCCTTTTTAACCTTCATTTAATCGTTCTGACAAAGACACTTCATCAAAGAGACTTGGCAGGTATTTGGACTTCGCGCACAGGAACACCCGGCTTTGAACTTTTTCTGCCCTGCGCTGCCCAGGAGGACCCATCATTAGCCTAATTCCGGCAACTTCTTATCAAGCCGGGGCTTTGCCAGCCATGCCCTGACCTGCCGCACACGGTTCCTATTTACGTTAAAAGAGGCGCGGCCCCGGGCAGGGGCTGGCAGCGGCCCCCGCCCGCACCGGGACCGGGATCGCATTTCCCAGCCACCGCCGCGGGCTCCCTCCCTCTGTTTGTAAATCCACGGGAAAACTTCCCCGGCTTTTCCCGTCGCAGCCTCCTCGCCGCCCGAAGCCCTCAGCTAATTGGGGTGGTCTCGCTGATGTAGAGCTCGAGGCTGTCAAGCAGAAGTGCTGCAGGTTGGTTTTTTTTTTTTTTTTCCCCGCAGCAGGTGCTGCTTTTCCACGTTAAAAACAAAAAAAACCCAAACCCTTTTCATCTTTAGGATCCCATCCCCGGATTCACTTATATTTTATTTGCGTGCTCAGTGTCACTTTTCTGTCACCTTTTCCTCAGCTTCCCACAGAGCTTCACCCCTCCCAGAGCTAAAGGAGTTTTGTGTTCCTTCTGGGCTCAAACTTTTTCAGGGGAGAACTGGCAAAGAACAACCACCCAGATGTTCAGGTCCTGTGGGAAGGAAATACCAGTACGTTGTATTTTTATTTATTTTTATCTACAGAATTAAAAATAGGCTTTGTTTAAAATAGGAACAGACTTAATATCTTCGCTAAGGAAACTATACATTTGAGATGTTTATGTGGAAAACGTGCCAGAGGTTTTTAGACCAGCTTTAGCTTGGGATCTTTCCCACTCTGGACATGACTTTTGGCATCAGAGGCCTCAGGCTCAGCAGGAATTGCACATGCTATGATGGTAGAAAGCATAACAATAGCTAATATTAAGAAAGAATAATTCTATTGCGTCTGTTCGGGTGAATGAACATGATGAGAATTTCAGTGTTCAGATCTGTTTCACCACTGGACAAGGAATACAGCAAAGCAATCCTGCCCCTTTCCCTCAGGAATGCCTCAGTGTGCATTGCCCAGCTGTAATCCTGTTCTCCTCATGTCTTTGCCCAAATGGAACATTGTCAGGGCTCCTCAGGAAGCTGCAAGAAGATTCTTTTGAATAGGGACAGTATGGAAAACAGTTCAAAAGAGTCCTTGTCCCACACAGGCCAGATCTGCATGGGAAGCCACTTTTTTGTCCTTCAGAAGAAAGCAAAAACCCACAAGGAAAAAAAAAAAAAAGGAGAAAAAGAAAGAAACCAAAGAAACCTCAAAGAGTTCAAAGAGTGTTTCATCAGCATCTCAGGCCTCGAGAGCAAGGACCCCTTTGTCATCTCTGGGTGACTGACTTCTCCCCTCAACTGGATGTGCAGGGAGCATATCTGAGGGGGAGTTACAGCAAAATCATTCTTCCTGAGCCATGCTGAAGATCCACTGCCCTTGGCAAACCTCCCTGGCTGTTTCCTGCCCCCTCTCAGCTGTGGGTGCAGGACTCTGTGCCCAGAAGCAGGGACTGCAACAGGATTGAAGCCTGAGCTCCGAGCAGCTCTCCAACAGCCTGGAGACCCTCGTGGCAGAGCATCATCTTCTTCTGCAATGGTTAAGCCCTTCTATTAAAGTGTTTGAGGGGAAAAGTTTCACTAAAGAAAAAAAAATTAAATCCAAATCGCATTATCCTTGGAGTTATAAAATTTTATCACTTCTGAGGTTCGTCCCGCTAATGTTTTAAACTGATGTCTGTCTTAAAAAATCTTCACAAAACCTGCAGCATGGAAACGCTCCCCGCTCTGCTCCACTTCTTATTTTCTGTGCCCTTTTGACCCCTTTTGTCCCCGCTACCTTTCTCCCCTTATTCTCCTTTTGCATCTGATCTCGCTCTGCATCCTCTTTGCTCTTATCTTCCATCTCCTCAGCTCTTCTCCCTCCCAGTTCTGCCTCGCTCTGGCCCAAACCCCCTCCTTTGCCTTTCCCCACCTCCTCACTGAACATCACAGCAGAAAAGCCCTTTCCTTCGTGGTACAGCTGCCCTTTGCAAGAATTCCACGGACTGCAAAGCTTGTGTGACTCCCAAAATAGAAAAACACATCCTGCAGGTCCACCCAGACACAGAGGGATGCACTGCAGGGTGTGTTGGCATCATGATGCACTTCAACATTTATTTATTTTTTTTCCTTTCTCACCCACTTTTAGGGAACTTGCCCGAGCAGCACTGCTATGGCAGAAGGTCACAACCAAGACCCTTTTCCAGAAAGAGGAAAGCTCAGTGCAAAATGAGAAGATGGTCAGAGACCTAAACTGGTAAGGGGATACTGGGAGAAAAGTGTCCAGACGTTTTGGCAGAAGAAATCGTTTGTAACATATATGATAAAAACAAGATACAATATAATTAGCGCAGACTTGGCAAACCTCCAGTGTGCTGAGCTAAATAAATGATTCTGTATTTGTTTTAAAGCTTCCAGAGCTATTTATACTGTCAGCCCAGAGCCTGAGGGATCACTCTTTCCTGGAGTAGCTCTCCATACCACAGTAGTGCAATATTGGCCCTTTATTTCTAACTCAGGCTTCCAAACTGTGGCTTGAATCCCACTCATTCCCTGCTTTTGCACCTCTCACTTGTGCAAAATCACAGAAATGCCCCAAAAAAATGCCTGGGTGAGCTGGGATCTCGTGTCCCAGCTCCCTCAGAGCCAGGGCTCAGGCTGGCAGGGCTGGACAGAGGCTTCCAGCAAGGGCTTTGATGGAAAAAGACACTTCCCAGTTCTCTTTGTGACCAAATTGGCCAGCAAAAAATACTGAAGCTTTTTCCATCTTTCCCCCTCCCCACCTTTCCAGTAGCCAGATGGAAAAGGGAAACTGCACTGAGTTTATTAAAACAAAAGTTTCCATGAGTTTTCCTGAAGAGTGTCCAACTGCTCACCCTCCTCAAAGACAGAAAAACTTCTTTCCAAGACCTTGGGTTTAAGCCTTCGAAACTGCTCAGTTTTGGGGGGGAAAAGCCTTTTAGGGCTCATTCTGAGCAGCCCCCATCACCTCCCCTGGTCCTGCTGCTCTCCCTGCCCCACTCTGTGCTCTGGCAGCTCCTGCAGGTCCCCAACTGTGACACCAAGCAAGGAAAACTTCCAGGTAATTCCACCACCTCACCACTTCTGTTAACAAACTTCTTGATTTTGGACTGACCACGTGAAACAGCTTCACCACAGCAGCAGAAACTTTCCTTATCACTCAGGAGAGGGGCTGGCTGGGGACACCTTTTTCCCATGGAGGAGAGAGTTTGTGTGAAAGCCTGGCCATCTCTGGCCCCCTGTTGCCTGAGAGGAGGCTGTGGAACCATCCAAAAGCTGCCCAGGGGCAAAACCAATACGCAGAGAACCCTCATCATCCTCATGGTCTGGCTGTGATCTCTACATGGTCACAGATCCCCATTTAAATCCCAGCAGGACAAAGGCTGCCAGGTGTGTTCAAACACGGGTTTTGGAACAAAAATGGATGAAGCAAAGTCAAGATTTTTCATAAAATAGGTTGAAACGAGGTGGAAGATAGAAATACCTGCAGCTGTCCTCTGCCTTACTTAGCTCCGATGTTAGTAGGAGCAAAAGGACACTTTTACCTTCTAAAATATAAAATATTTATACAATTAACCCCAAACTAGAGCTTGAAGTCCAAAGTACCGGTGACAGCAACCTCATAAAGGGCAGGGTCAGAAGGGACTTGGCTGTGGTTTTCCAGGCTGACCTCCTGTACAAGACTTCCTCAAATGAATTCCTGTTTGGTGCACGCAGACCTTTCAGGAGGCTCCAAACCTCAGCCCTTGAGTTCTCAGCAATGAACTTCAAGTCACTGCTGAGTTGTCCGAGCGGGGAAACGTTGTAGTTCTGAAGAACACGCTCCACAAACCCCTGGCAGGCCCAGCAAGGTGAGGATTCCCTTGGTGGTGTTTATGCTGCTCTTCCAACCCTGTTTTCCTCGACTCTTACTTTTTAATTTTTTTTTTTTTAATAGAGGTTTGTATTAAACTGGGTGTTGTCACACCTTTAACCTATTGACTCGAATTCTGCTGTAGGTAAGTACTTCAAGGTGGCATTTCTGTCACCTCTCCACTTTCTCCTCATTAAACTAAAGAGATTAAGCTTCTGGAATAACAAGAAAACTGTTTATTTTGAGCTTATAAAGCATTAGAAATTATGCATGAAGGTACCAAAACACCTTTTGTGTCGTTCTTCTCTAAAAAACCCATTTCACAATGAAATCCAAGGGAGAATCACAAAACAAAATGCACTATAATCCTCTTTTTAAAAATGTTTAAATGAAATTAAATGTGAAGACCCTACAGTAGGGCCCTACCCACTGCTCTCAGCTGAAAGAGGGAAGGAATTAACTGACTTTAAAATGAAACAGGTTTCTCTTCTGTCTGACTGAAAGTTACAGGATGTTGGTAGTGAACCAATTAAAACACATCTTAAAACGATAAATACAAACCAAATGTACATTATCAGCATGTTCAGCCTTTTGTTTCTTGGTTCTATTTTGTATCAGCTTATTGCAATCATATGTGTTGGGAAGGAGGGGGAAAATCAAATCATTTTAGGAAATAATAAATAAAGAATTCAGCGGAGGAAACAAAGGAGGGCTGCGTTTGTTCAAACATAAAATAAACCATGCTTCAGAGAGAATGCTAAAAGAGAAGCCACAACATTCATGGATCAGTGGAGCTCAGAAATATCTAGAAAATGTTAAAAAATCTGTCTCCACTGAAGACGGGGATGTGGCTGTGCAGGATCAGGAAGCTCCGACTTCTCCCCAAGACGTTGATTTCCTCAGATACCTCTTGTCCATCTCTACTATTTTGCCACCTGAAACACCGGCAGCCCAGCTACCTTCCGACCCACACAGTGTCGCTGTTCAAGCCAGGATTCAGCCTCTAGTGCATCAAGAATCACAGAATCCCAGGATCACTGAGGTTGGAAAAGCCCTCCAAGACCACTGAGTCCAAGCTGTGCCCAATCCCCACCTTGTCCCCAGCCCAGAGCACCGAGTGCCACCTCCAGGGATGGGGACTCCACCACCTCCCTGAGCAGACCCTTCAATGCCTGACCACCCTTTCCATGGAGAATTTCTTCCTGAAAGAAATTCTTCCCGAATTTATTTTGTCATTCTTTTTTTTTTTTTTTTACGAAGAGTTGCAGATAAATGCTGGTAGAAAATTGCCATTTTTGTCACACAGCAGAGTTTCGTGCAATTGCAATCGGTGGAATTAGGTATCTGTGTGCATAAATACATATCAAAAATACACTAACTACAGGTATTCACTATTTAGTGAGAAACACGCATAGTAAAATGCATGTAAATTTTAGGAGTTAAAATGTTTCACCTTTTTTAAAAAAATAGATTTTTCCCCCCTACATTTTTCTTCCCCAGCTTTTGCTTTCCCAAGAAATGATTTTTTTTTTCCTCTTGATCTTCTCCCAATCCCACAGCCCGAGTGGATTCCTCTAAATGAAAGGCTGTAGCAAGTTTGCACAATTTTTTCATTCTTTGAGGCTGCAGGTAAGTAGCTGCTCAGTCCTGTGCTTAGTGGAAGGAAGTATTGAAAATCTCCTTTGCTATTCCTCATTTCACGGTTTATAACGTGATACTTATAAATACTTTGGTAGCAGATTAAGCTCCAGAGAAATGAAAACATTTAAAAAAGAGCACAAAGCCTGCAAGTGTCCAAATGAGGGAGCAGAAACTCTGCTTTAAGCTCCAGGAGGGGGTTTATGAGATGTAGTGCCATGTGCCATACAATACAAGATAAACATCTGTTGTTATTTCAGTAAACTTAAATCAGATGTTAAGCTTTTTCTTCAGGGGGATAGTGGCACAAAGAGAGATTTTATTAATTCTTTTTTTTTTTTTCCTCTCTCTCTCTTTACCAAGGTGGCTGTTCCTGTGCCAGGAAGAGTAGGAGAAGATTCTGGAGGGGACTTAAACGCCCTTAGAGCAATACAGTGGTGATAAGGGGACCTTTTGTAACCTCTTTTGTAGCCTAGACCTTCAACCTTGGATTTCTGCCCAGGAAGACATTTATTAATAAGGCCGACACTGCCAGTACCCAGGAGCAGTTGTTACATTCTCACACTGAAGAATAAATCCAAAAGTGGGTGAATCAACTTTCTCAGCCTGGGAATGTTGGGGCTGCTCAGCCTGGAGAGGAGAAGGTTGTGTGGAGACCTCACAGCCCCTTCCAGGGTCTGAAGGGGCTCCAGGAGAGCTGGAGAGGGACTTGGGACAAGGGATGGGGTGACAGGACACAGGGCATGGCTTCCCGCTGCCTGAGGGCAGGGATAGGTGGGATATTGGGAAGGAATTCCTGGCTGTGAGGGTGGGGAGGCCCTGGCACAGGTTGCCCAGAGAAGCTGTGGCTGCCCCATCCCTGGAAGTGTCCAAGGCCAGGCTGGACGGGGCTTGGAGCACCCTGGGATAGTGGGAGGTGTCCCTGCCCATGGCAGGGGGTGGAATGGGATGATCCTTAAGGTCCCTTCCAACCCACACCCATTCTGGGATTCCACAATTCTATGAATCCAACGGGAAGGTATTTACAGCTCTTGATGGGCTTTGGATGAAACCTTCCAAAGCTGCCATGAGGACCACCCTGTGCTGGGGACCTGCCCTGGGACCCTGAATGGATGAAGGGAAACACTCAGAACCCCGTGGACGTCTTAAGGCATCACGAGCTTGCCAGATTGCTGCTCAAGGAGCAGCGTTTGCTTTGCTCCAGACTCCATCCTGTTTCCTCCATGAGAAAACATCCTTCCAGTTTCCATGTGAAAGGTGCCCAGCTCCTGAACTGGAAGGCACCCTTGGGCCCCAGGCTGTGCCCTGTGCAGGGTACTTGTTTTGGCAAAGGTTTTGGAGTTCAGTGCTGGGAACTGCAGGTGCGTGCTCCATCCCAGAGGGGAATGCTCAAGATGTGGAGCATCTCCTGCAGCTCTGGCCAGGAAATCCCACTGCCCCCCGGCCACCTGAAGGGCTGCAGAAGCCTTAGGGAGGTCACACACTAAATTCAAAACCATCCAGTGGTGCTTCCCTGCCAGCAACACCCTTTGATTAACCAACATCCAACAGTCCGGGTTTACACGCGATATTCCACATTTTAAACTGCTCAGGATCGGCCTTGATTGCTCCGTTTGACATCTTGCCTCCTTCCCTCCTCACACACCGAGGCACGGCTCCGTTCACGGCCCAACCGGCTCTGCTTTGGGATGGTTAAAAGGGGCCGAGTACCCCGGGCAGCAGCAGGGACATCTGGAGCTCAGCGCCCAGCCCTGGGCTGAAGCTGCCGGGGGCCGTGCTGGCCACGGGAGGGGCTGGAAAAGGAGCCCTGGCAAGGTGGGGTTCCAGGAGCTTGTGTTTCCCCACGCGGCCACTCCCGGCAAGGGAACCACAGACCCGAGGCAGAACTCCGGGAGAGAGGCACGGGAGTTCTGCGTCCTGCTCCAGATGTGTTTCTGTTCAGCTTTTAATTCGGAAACTTCGCGGCACAAAGTGATTTAACAATGCGCTTTTAACGACCTAACATCTATATATATATATATATACATACATACCTTTTGTTTCATTTTTATTTACCTTAGCAGAACACTAAAACAGGCTCAGGTTTTTACATTATATTTTAATTAGTGTTTTTATATATGGAAGACAAAGACACTACTCAGCGCAAACACACATCTACTGTGCTGCATTTCCCAAGGCACATAATTTAATACCCAGAACACCAAGTCTCTCTCCATCAAAATTAATATTCCCTTGCTGGGTGCTGGGTCCATCTGGTAGCTGGGTTTGGGATCTGTGTGAGGAGGGAACAATGTTTGTTGTTCTTGTAGAAGCAGTTAATGTTTTACAAACTCATGAAACTCCGCAGAATGAGTGTCACTGTGAAAGGAACCCGGGGCAAGCAGATGTGCACCTCAATTAGTTAATTTTGGGTGGAGGGGGTTTTTTTGTTGTTTTCTTCTCTTCTTAATAGTCACAAATTCAATAGGGAAAATGTAAGAGAAAAGACCAAGGTTTTCCCCAAATAAACACTGAGTCCGACCCTCCTCAACCTTTTGCGTTGTTTATTCATCCCTACCTGTAAATTTTCCTATGGCTTTTCGGGATGGAAACTTCTCCAACACCAGACAGCCCATCCCTGGCTCAAAGTGAGGGTGACCAAGGTGCCACATCACAAACCCCAGTGCAGAAGGTGCTCAGAACCACTTTGGGGGTGGCTGGAGACAGGGAGGGGATTCAACGTGGAAACGACCAAGACAAAAATTCCCATATCCACCCAAAACAACCCATTAATGTTTCACTGCCCAGGACCCCGGAGTGGTCTTTGCTTCCCCATCCTCCCTCAGCTCTGACAGCATCATCCCACACTCCATCTGGGCTGGGAAAGCCTGGGAGAAGGAAGCACAGAGGCCTCTCAAAGGCCAGCTGTGGTTGGTAGTTCCTCCAGGCTGCAGGTTCAGGCTCTGAGTCTCCATCCCTTAATCCCGTGCAACATTTATGGAACATTCCTTCCCTCCTCCTCTGGAACAAGTGCAAATACGATTTGGCAAAGAGGAACTGCCCACAAGGAAGGAGCTCCTTGGAGCAGTTGCACCAGAACTTGAACTAAACCATAACATAACACGTCTGAATAATGCTGTGAAAAATATCTAAAATCTGTTATGGCATTAAAAGTTTAAACATCATAAATCTTCAGCGTGCTATTTACTAGGCTGAGAAGGTGAGAGAAACAACATTCTGAAGTGGAATAAGAGAAGAAAAGAAAATGTAGTGCGGAGGCCAGAGTGCAGGGAAAGCCCCCGGGACCCGGCCAAAAACACGGCTCCGACAGAAACGTCAGCGCAGGGCTGGGGCTGGCAGAATGTCCCTCAGCACTCTGGACACACACCATCAAACTACTTCATTAACACTCTGGAAAAAGGTTTGAAAGAAATTTACCGAAATAGGTAGGAATTTAGAAGGGAAAAAAAAAAGTCAGGTCAGGTTTAGCAGCAAAGGAAAAGGACATGGAGCAGCTAAAATTCTGTTCTCGGAAGGTGCTGTTGAGAGCCCCCATCCCCTTCATGCTCCTGAATGCTCCCACTGGCTGGGAAGGGATGATTCTACTGAAAACAGGGATTAAAATTGCCAGCTACAACATTTGCTCCAGCATTTGCCAAATTTCAATACAAATTCAAAGTTCAAGTTTAAATTAAACCCCTCACATTTTGTCAGTTTTCAAGCTGGGGCTCTGCTAAAATACCAGTCTGGTTTGAGCTTCTTCCTACAGACTCAATCCCTGAGTTATGGCTCTCAGGCTCTGTGTTACATTGCAAAAAATAGGATATTTCAGTAGTTACTGTGAAAAATATTTAAATAACCCACTGCAAATTTTGCAACCTGTCAGCCCAAACCATGGGGAAGTTATCTGGGGGTTCCAGCTGGAGGCTATCCCTCATTCAAACTAACTTTCTTTCAGTTATAATTGAGAACAAATTCCATTTTCATCTGTGACTGAACTTTTCGAGCTTTTGTAGCTTCAAGTCAGCTCATTAACATTACTTAGACATCGGTTTTATAGTTGAATTATACTATGTTTATACTGTGGAATTCCATTACTTAATTGCTTCACTACTGGAAATTTCAGTGGGGTTCTCACTTTTCGCATAAATCTTGAGAATAAACATGTTTCTGTATTTCTCTTACTTAATTAAGTGCATGTTTCATAAAAAAAATAGCCAACATAGGCAAATTAAGCAAAGAATCATTTGTTTAATCAAAGGGGAAATTCACGCCGCAAGAAAACGGGGAAACTCCCAAAGCTTTGGCTCTTGCTTCCGGTGAGTGCCAGGGACTCAGACTCCTCCAAACTACCCAAATGTGTTCATCCTACAGAAAATCTGTTCTCCCAGTAAAGCCAGCCCCGAAACACAGAAACTGTGAGCCAGGGCCCTGCAAAATAACGTGGTTGGGCTGAAACGAGGGGGCACCCTGAAGGAAAGGGAGCTCTGCCAGCCCCTCCACCCCATGCCAAGGGCAGTTACAGCATGGAATCATTAAGGCTGGAAAAGACCTCCAAGGTCATAAAGGCCAACCTTTGGCCACCCTGCCCACTAAACCACATCACATCCCGCCGAAAAATCCTAATGGGAGAAACATCTGCAGCTCCTCTCTGATGCATCTCCTCTCTCCCAGGAAATCTGCCCTGGGTTCACCTGGGTTTTGTTTTCTTAAGGTTTTTATCTAGATAAAATGTAGAGGATCCATTTGGATCACTGCCGTGGTGGATTTTGGGGGGTTTTGTTGAGTTTTTTCCTTCGTGTGCAGCAAATCGGTTTGTAGCCAAGCGGCTCTGGGTGACAGGACTCAAATAAAAATCCCTCGGCAGCACATCCAGCTCCCTCCCTCTCCCAGCAAACAGCCATTCTTGCAATGAAGGAGAGAAGCAATAACTGAAACCGAGAAATACCAGTAAATATCTGACTTTTAGGTCAATAGTGGGATCTTTCTGTCTATTAACAAAACTGTTTCCTCCTCTGTACAGAAGTTTTCACAGCTGAATAGTTTTGAAGTTTAACAAGGGATAAAATAATGCTTAAAAATTAATAATTGCCAGAATGAAAGCAATTCAAATTTGAGCAGCTATTTTCAATGACATGAGCTAAGGAAAAGAAGATACTTAAAAAAGATATACACTTAAAATAAATAGAATACAGTTAAAAAAAAGACGGATTTGTTCCAGCTAAGTGTGAAAGATCTCATCTTATTTTAGCCACACATTCATTTTAATTCTATTTTCTCTTTTTACATATTCTCATTTTACAGCTTTATGATGTTAGTCAAGGGATAGGGATAGAACTTGGGCTTTTTCTGCAACTGCAACTCTCAGAATTCATTTCCTTTGCCCCTTACAGCCAGTATCTCCCACCACCCCAGCTGTCCCCTCCTGCAAAGCCACTGAGGCATTGCCTGTTTACCCCATGGTGCAAAATTCCAGCCCTTGAGTCACAAGGACTCCTTTCGCCAGAAGCTGCTCCTACAAGAATTGTGTAGACAAAATTCATTCAGAAAAAAACCCCAAACCTGCAGATTTTCTTTCCCTTTGCCCTCTTAGAGGTGGCATCACCTGCCACCTCTGCCCTCTCTCTACACTGGGAGACAGCTCTGTGTGTTTAAGACCCACAAAAACTGAAAGATTCCATTTGGGGCACCTTTTCACTCCAAAATTTCAGAAATTATCGCCTGCCTTGGCAGGGTGGCAGCAGCAAAAATCCACAGGAGCATCCAGACTCCGTGTCAGATCCAAAACTCAGCCTCACTCCTGAAACACAGCCAGGTCTGTACTTCCCAAATGAAATCTGCCTGCACACTCACACCCCCTTCCATCCTGCAGGAATCAGGTGATTTATAGAAACCGCTTAATCACATTTGAAGGCTGGGCTAAATAATAATCAATAATTTACCAATATTTTTAATATGACGTGATGGACTCTGATTTTTCTTCCGCTGAGGCATCTGTGGTGCTATAAATAATGTCCCTATGCCACTGGGGGAAGGTCTAGCCACAGGAGTGACCTCTGACAGAGCCATCTGTCCAATCTGCTCCCGGGAGCTGCAGCCTCCTCCGTGCACTCACAGAGCGTCAGGAAAACACCACTGCAAAAGCTGGAGTGGGGGAGATGTTTCCGCTGGGCGGTTCCAGGCACAGGAAATAGGCAAAGGTGTGTTTTTCAAACCAAAAGAGAGGAAATTTATGTTAGATACACAGAAGAAATTCCTCCCTGTGAGGGTGGTGAGGCCCTGGCACAGGGTGCCCAGAGAAGCTGTGGCTGCCCCATCCCTGGAAGTGTCCAAGGCCAGGTTGGACGGGGCTTGGAGCACCCTGGGATAGTGGGAGGTGTCCCTGCCCATGGCAGGAGATTGGAACTGGGTGATGTTTGAGGTCCCTTCCAACCCAAACCAGTCGATGAATTTCTGATTTTTGACCTTACAACTGGTGTTGCTTTGGCCCGAGTGCCCCAACTCACACATTTCAAACACCAAGTTTGGTTTTCAGAGGCACAGATGTTTCCAAATTTAGCTCACGTGTTCCTGCTGATATCCACAGCACAGAGCTTTTTCTTAGATGCAAAAAGAAGTGGGATTCCACTGCTCAGGGAGTTTTCAGCAGCTGGAAGGGACTTAGGGCAGGTTACCTTAAAGACAAGGGACACCACCCAGCGACACGGGAGTGACTCTTCTTGGTAATACCTGGAGTAGTCCCTAACCCACCTTCACCCACAGAACACCACCTGGTGCATTTTAAAGGGAACCTGACACAGAAGAGAGGTTTTATTTCCAGCAGCTGGGTTCTCCTGCCCATCCATGCAGTGCAGGGGGGGTTATTCCAGGCTGGCGCGTGACTGCGGCGAGACATCGATTCCTCCTGTAACCCCCAAAATCTTCAACGTGTTGGCACAGAGATGCCTTTAATCTCATTTCACGTGCAAAGCCCTCTCCCCTTGCAGAAAGCTCTCCCCCAGGCCAGAGCCCTCTGGGCGTGAAGCTGCCGGTGGCTTTGGGAGCAAACCCAGAAGTATTATTCCATTTTCCGCTGAATAAAAGTATTGAGGTCTCTTTGTCAGGGAAAAGCGAGGCTGGATTCCTTTATCCCCCTGCCCTTTCTGCTCACAATGCCAGACTCTGTTTGGTGGGCCAAGGAGGGGTGTCTCCCAAGAGATCCCAACAGGATTCAGTCCTCTGGTAATGGACTCCTAATACTTAGTGGAACCATCAGCCTCCTCCACGTTTCTCTTTGAACGAGGGTAGTCTGTCAGGGGTGGAAAGCAATTTAAAACCACGGGTAAAGAGAGAGCTTAGGTAGAGAAGAATGATTTCTTATCAAAGCTGCCAATAGAGAAGACCCAGGTGGTAGGGCCGAGGGGGATCCCAAAGCCCTTCCTCCTGCCCGGAATTAGCAGATGGGATTCAGTAACAAACGGTGGCTTTTAGCAGCTCAACCCAACCTTGGGAGGGTGGCAATTAACACCTCTGCCAGGCAGAGGGGCCGAGGGGAGGGAGGCAAGAGCCTCATGTCCTGGAGGGTGGCAGTGCTGAAATTTCCTTCCAGGAAACAAGAGATCCACAGGTACGAGCGGCACCGGCATTCCAGAGGGGGCTGGTTAGAAACTTCCATGAAATGTTTTATATTCACATGAGAGGAGTGGGCAGTGGGAAGCCACAAGGACACGCTTGGACACGAGGGTTAAGGGCTCTATAACCCCTGCCGGGGCTGATTTCTGAGTGCGCAGGATGAGCCCAGCAGATTTTGCAGTGATTCGAGTGATTTTCCCATTTGTCTCTGTTGTTGGGTCACTCCCACCCTCCCAGAGCTGTCCCGTTTTGTTCCATTTCTCCTCCTAAGTGAGACTGAATTCTCATTTCTCTCTATTTTCTGGGAAGAACAAAAGCAGTTTGCGTAAGGAGCAAGCAAAGTTGTAGGAATAAAGTTGTTCTGAGGCAAAGAAACTCAGCATCTGCTGTCACCAATTTTGGTTTGAAAACCTGTACATTTAAAAACAAGTTTTAAAGCACTATCTGTGGACAGGAAACATCCCAGACTTTGGTGAATACATTTAGAGTTCTTCTAATACCTTTAAGTGTGCGTGGGGAAGCATAATCTGTTTTGATAACTCCTGACATTAAACAGTGATAAATAATTAAATATGTTTAACTGTTTCATTAACTAAAGATAGATGGAGAGAGCTCCACAGATAGAATATAGATCAAAAAGATTGAGGCTGGCTCTAAATTCCCCCGATGTTTTATGACACCATTTGTATTCTGTCACTCACTAGCTTTATGTATAGTCCAAGCTGTGAACTGAATACCCCATTCAGAAAGCCACTCACTCTGCATGTTATTGCAATTTAATATTTTCACACACAGACACATCATTATCTTGGAACCCGACACTGCAAGGAGAATTCAGTAATTTTTCAAGAGTGCTTTTTTTTCTTGTTCTAATGCGAGCACCGAGGCACAAGATGTAAATGGTCACTCTAGGTAGATAGAGCAGCAGGTTGGTATTGGTCTGTTTTCAGGGGTTCTTCTCATTTTAAACATGTGTGAAGTCATTTCATTGAAAGAATTAAAAAGAAATATTTAAGTCCATTATAAAAAATATGAAAACTCCTTACATAGTTATACCTTGTGACTCTGAACTAAAGATATAAAATATATATATTGGCTTAGAAGTCCTCCAAGCTGTCTCTTCAGTCTTCAGTTACCAAAATATTTCTGTGGAATGGGGTCATCCCACTTCTACTGGGAATTTGAGGGGGCAGAAATGCACTTTCCTCTGGGCTGTTTGAGAAGAATCACGCACAGAGCTCTACAAATTGAAGGTTACACAAATCAAAAAACCAAACCAGCACATTTAAAAGTATTTAAAAGCCAGGTCACACCAGAAAAAGAACTTTGGAAGTGGAGACAACAGCAGGGATGATTTCTTGCATGGAAATAAATCTATTTAACACCAGCCCCTTGGTAGCTGATCATTAACCAGGGTGACACATGGACTCAGACATAAGGAAAAACTCCTCACATGCAAACGGCACGGATATCCCAAAGAGTTCAGTGCCTTGAGGGCCTGCTCCAAAGTCCGGCAAGGTCCATGGGAAGACCACCAGGAACTCAGCAGGTTTTTGGGATCCGAGCAGTGAGGCCGCCCGGGGCGAGTCCAGCCGTGGGGAAGGTTCCCTCAAGAGCTGCCCAAAGTGAAAGGCAAACTTCCATCATGGAATTCACATTTCCTGGTCTTGAGTTAGGCACGAGCCTCGATTTGCCCTGTTACACCCCCGGGATTTTGGTGAGGAGAGGGAGGAGGGTTCAAACCAAAGCTGCGCCAGAAATCTTCCATTATTTCACTCTTTCCCCCCACCTCATTCATTAAGGCACCCAATTCTGCAGTAAATAACAAAGAGGTCTCCAGGCAGGAAGGGTGGGAAGGACCATTTCTGTGTGTTTGTTCTCCACGTGTGTGATTTGGGCTGAGCCACTGACCCACAAGAACCTCAGCATCCCCAGACCAGCCTGCAGGTCCTCATTCCATGACTGAGAAGCCAAATTCCCCAAAATAACACAAGTCGCCAGGATAGCACAGCCACAGGAACACTGAGGAGATGCTTCATGGACTTAATTCTGCAGCAGGGCTGTCTCCGATTAAGGCCTCAAGACTTTCACAAACTGCTAAACCACGATACTTAATTAAAAAAAAAAGTTTGGTTACTGTCCATTGGATAAAAATAGATTTATAGATGGCTGTTAAATGCAGGCTCCTTCCCCTGGTCTATTAGAACAGACTCTGATGTTACAAAAATCAATATTTAGCTGGGTGTTGACTCCTGGTCACGGGAAAAACTCTCTGGCTGTGGCTGGAGATGATGCCCCCAACCTTGGGGACCCCCACGCTCCCTCCAGAGCCACCCAAAAATGCTTCTTGATCCGAACTGCGACTCAAAAACCCGGGTGAGCTAAAAGAGGAAATGAAAAACATGCTTGGAAACATGTAACATCTGTATCATCCACCTGCTGGTCGGAACAGCTGCGGGGAATCCAGCAGGGAGTTTTCCGAGGATATTTAACAGGTTGGTGTCTCTTTGCTTCACAGGTGCAACCCCTGTTATTTTATAAATAATCATAAACCCCAGACAACAAATTATTTGAAGAAGCACTAGAATTACCTAAAAGGCCTTAACTGCCCAGATATTGTATTTGTGTGGAAAACCAGGAATCTCTGAATGTCTGAGGGAGCATCAGTAGCTCCTCAGGCATTTCCTAAAGGACATCAGTGAAGATCACTTGGATTTCCTGCAGGCTCACCTGTGAAAATCCCTCCTTAATAAACACTAGCATGAACAGAGGACCAAGAACCAAACTCTCTTCTGAGCTTTCTCTGGATAAATACTTGCAGAGTATTCTAGCAGGAAACATTTAAGAACTCCCAAAGTAACCAAGACCTGGTTTTATTCTTCTATATGGGATACACGAGCAGAACTGTTGCTGAGCAAAGGGCTTTTCAAAGTTCTCCACGAGGTATCAACTCCTTTTAAATCTGACTATTGTGCCATGTAGGGATTTAAATTTATTTTATCCCTATGTGATAATTCTAAAATAAAATATATGATCACTCGCAAGTTGTGCAGGTTCTTTATTTCACATTTAGGTAATAAAATATAAAATGAAACCAGTCCTTTTCTATAAACAGAAAAAAAAATGGTAAAGCAATTTTATACTACATGAACTTCCAGCACAGCCATTTAAAAATTAATTTACATGATTGAGCCCAAAAGGTCCATTTGCCACGAAATAAAAAACACTAAACTCTGTCCTGAAAGGAAAGAAAATGCCAGACTACATGTAAACAAAAGCTTTTTTTCAGTAGTGTCTAAAATGGAACGAACAATTTTTAGCCAAATCTGAAACTTGCAAAAAAAAGGGGGAAATCTGGTGCAGTAAATTCAACAAAATCATCCCAACAACCTTGGTGGGAGCTGGACCAACACAAAGGTCATTAATGAGACACTGATCCAGAAATCACAGCAATACGAATCCCTCCCATTTTACAGATGGAGCAGCTGAGGGTAAATTATTTGCTTAAGCAGGAAAAGTTACTTTGTCAGCTCAGTAAAATGCCAAATTCCTGCTTTTTCTGCACCCTGGAGCAGGTAATACCATTTCAGTGCGCTCCAAGTAGTTTTTGTTTTCTTAACAGGGCGCAGGAGCCACCCCCATCCCACCAGTGCTCCGTCCCACAACTCTTCCATGTTCGGAGAAAAACTCCGCATGAAACTTCCTGCATTTCCCTGCAGCCAACAAGCCCTGCACCCAAAGCACTGGGCAAAGAGGAGAAACACATCTGCTAACACAGCCCTGGAGCTGGAGGCCAGTTCTTGGCTGGAGCTGGCCCCAGCCTAGTCCTGCGCCTAAAACTCAGGCAAAGCTGCGCTGTGACAATGACGGAAAAGTCTCTTTTTTTCCTCTCATCCCGCGGCTTCCCTGACACCCCAACGAGCCCAGGAGCAGGGCAGGGATCCAAAAGAGAGCTGTGGTCCCACTCCCACCCTTACAAAACCACTGGCACCACTCTGTGTCCTCCAGACCCAGTCGCTCCCTCAGCCCGAGGAGAGAAACTGCCTTGAGCTTCTTTAGTCCCCCTGACGTGATTTTATACCAAGTAGGAAATAAAGCTGATCTTTTTTCTGCCCTGCAATACCAATAAAGCAATAACTTGATATCACTTCTAACAAGAGGCCGCTGCTGTGAAGTTAAAGATAGGGAAAGAAAATGAACTACTGGTTATGACAGCAGTGGAAGGGAGAAGAAATAAATAAAGCAGAGGGTGTGCAAGGGAGCAGATGGCTCATGTCCAGTGTGGCCCATCCTCTGTGGATTACTTCTTTGGAAAGGAAATCCTTGCCACTTCAGAAAACACCAATCTGTCTAAAAAGCGCTGAGGTTATAGAATTGGTCATTCCTTAAGTTAAGGAAAAAACCAAAAGCAACCTATACTACATTTCTCCATCAGATACTGATCTGCAGATGCTAAAAGTGAATCCCCTTAAACCAGTTAGAGACCAATATTTGTACATTTTGTTATGCACATGCACAGAAATCTCTTGGGTCGTGTCCTCAGCTGGTGAAAATTAGATTCACTGAAGCTGATGCTGATTTACATGAGTTGAGGATCTGGCCTCTCATTTAAAAAAAGATCCTGGGTTTTATCAGTTTAGCCTCAGACTCAGGCACGGGTGCTCTGCCCAGCCTTAGTCACTGATTCCACGTGTCTTAAACCAGCCCTGTGCGCACTTACACAGGGAAGAGATGGGCGTAAAAACCATCAAGGGACACTTTTGGGGCTGAATTGTGACGTCCGAGAAACGCCCTGATTGGTGGAACACGTGGGGAACGCATGAGAACCAAGGTGCCAGGATCTGTGTGTGTGTGTGTGTGTGTGTGTGTGTGTTGAACGCTTGGGCTGTGCTGGGCTGAGCCTCAGGGAATCAGGACAGAGGGCTGCTCTTGGGAACACAGGCGGGGATGCACACAGCCTCACCTCTTCCCCTCCCACCCTCAGAGACCCAAGGAACACTCAGAACTGCTTCAGGATGTTGCCTGCTCTGCTGCACGGGAAGAGAAGCTGTGGAAGGGGAGGTTGGTGGTGGAAATGATGCTGAATTTTAGGATATTCTTCATCTGCACTGCTAAAGAAAACTGCTCCTTGCACTTGCCCTCCAAAAGCTGGAGTTGCAACTGGTGCACACAAATTTGGTTTAAAAAATGCCCTGTTTTGCTCAGTGCTAACAGTCCATCTTCAAACCAGGGAGCTTCAGGCAGACAGGCGTGGATTTTCTGCCGGGGAAGCAACCTATGAATCATTCAATAAACCCTCCATGCGATAATGAATAGCCAACCTTCTCTGGTGGTGATAAGATATTTTAACTGAAAACATCAGGCCATGTTTAAAAAATGATTACAAATTATTTTAACAGTGTATTTGCAGAGGGTTATAAAAACAGCTATAATATTTTTGTCCTGGATTCTAGAATTACCAGGGTGACAGCTAATGCAGTAATGATTTGTTTCAAATGCCAGTGTTTAAGCTGTATAAAGCTGATTTTATACATTTTTCCAGTAGGCCGCATTGTAGTTAATGAAATTAAACACACCAATCGCATTTGTCCCCAGGGGATGAGGAACTGAACACGCCACTGGTTTATTTTTTTATTAAAATAAATTGCAGCCAGCAAGATGGACTAATTGCCTACAGAATTGAAAAAGAAACATTCCATTGATATAATTAAGCCAATTTTCATGGACAAAAATAGTTATAGTGGATATAAAATAAGCAGAGCATTCAGTGCAGTCTGACTTCTCCCCACCCTCTGTATTTTGTACAGAACATTAACTATTAAACAAATATGTATCTCAAATGGTCTGACAGCGTTATCTGGTAATGATGGCTAAATTGATCCCAATAGCTGAGGCCAGGGCATTGTGTCTCAGAGCTCTGGTGGGAGAGTTCCCAAGCCAAGAACAACAGAGCAGCAAAAACCCCACCACATCCAAAGTATGACCTTAAAGCGAAACACCTGAAAGACGTAAAACCATCGAGACAAAAATAAATCAGCACCTGGTTTGTTCTGGGCTGACACTTCACCCCCGAGTGCTTGTGCAGTGCCTGCTTTGGGGAGGGCTGTGGTCCAGCCAGCCCCACTTTTGTCCCTAATATAATTACAAAAAGGGAATGGTGAAGAGAAGACAAAGTCTTTCCACACCAGCTCGGCGGAGACCAGAATTTACTGTGATGGAAGCATTATTCTGTGGCCTACTGGAAATAATTTGGCTGTCTCAGTCCATTTTCACCTGGAAAATGTCTCCCCAAGAGGACCGGTGGCCTCATTTGCAGCACAAAAGTGGGTTCAGTGGTACAAAAAAGAAAAAAAAGTCTTATTAACTATTTATATAAATTGGGTAAAACACCACTTTAGGGCAACATGATGAAAGTTCAGTCACCCTCTGAACAGAAACTTTCTTCCCTCCCGCTGTCCTGCACACCAAGCACCTCTGCATAGAGAAGCACTTCACTCCATGGAAAAGGAGTTCAGTTTCCAGTCCTATCCACTGAGACATCCCTTCCTGCAGGGAAATTTCTTCCCAAATACAAAAAAAAACCCAACACTGAAGATAAAAAATCTCCTTATTTGGTATATGAGCATTCAGAAGCATGAAGGACACTTCTTGCAGGGATGAAAGTGATATTTCATTTTTATTAGCAAAGGAGGTCCCATAATTCAGGGAATGAAGAGAAGGAAGAAATCCTCTTCAGGACAGGGACACTCCGTTACAGATTTGGGCGCTGCACGAGGCACAACCTACTGCAATAAAAATGAAAATAAACAGCCATGAGGAGGTAGTGCTGGTGCATGAAAATCCATTAAGAAAATAAAAGAAATAATAAGGTCATAGATCTTTTACACTCCGACATCCCTGACCTGAAATTCCGCCAGAAAAAAAACAAACAAAAAAAAAACCCAAAGGGGTGTATTTAAGATCAGAAAGCACAGCAGTAATTTTGGTGTGGAATGCTGTGCAGCACTGACATATCAACAGGCTGTTACCCAGAGAGTGGAAACAAATGTGTTTGCACATCCCCTTCAGATGTCTTCATCTCTAACTGCAGACAGACACTGTGTACATGTATTTATTGAGGTGCTGGTTGCTTACCTCTGTGGGATTAACAACACCTTTTGGGAAATAGGCAGGAGAAAACCATCATTCAGACGAGATTTGAATGTTTCCAGTTAGCATTCAGAATTGCGTGAGTTTGTCATTTAAATAATCTCTAACTGGGAAAAAAATAAACATATCCAGTAATAGGGGAGATCCAGCAAGTTGTGGAAACAAAGCCTGAGCTTGTCCTGGCCCACGGAGAGCAAAAACAATCCTAGGTGCCATCAGGCTTGTGCCATAGAAAGGGCCTAGATAGGAAATGCAGATTTTTCTTCCACTAAACAATTTCACACACCAAAAGTTTAAAGCAACAAGGCGGGGAGGGGGGGGAATAATAATAAACAGAGAGAATGTAAATTTTACAGTTAGAAGGGCAAAAGCAGCTCCAAAAAATGTGGATTCTCCTCCTGATCCTGTCACCAGGAGCAGCCAGGGATCCTCCACAAGTCGCTGCACACACCTCCTCCCCTTCCCCAGCTCTGCCGCAGGACTAACAACACATTCCCCACCATCAAGGTGGCTACTGAGCCTCACCTCCTTCATGTTTGCAAACTTCTTAGGCCTTTGTCTTTAAAGCACCATATTAAATAGCACAGAGCTTTTATAAAACACATAAGCCATAATAATCATAGCCATAATCACAATAATAACACTTCTCACTCAATAGGGCCTTTCCTTGCGAGAATCTCCGGGTGCTTTGCAAACATGAATGAACGCAGCCGCGCCTCGGAAGGCGATTTCCCTCTCGCACAGAAGATTCCCTTGTCCTTCACCTCAGGTATTTGAGCCCACAGCCGGGGCTGTTTGCGCAGCCCGGCGGGCAGGTGGAACCCCGGCGCAGCGGGGCCGGAGCATTCCCGCAGCCCCGCTCACGGAACGCTTACATCCGACCAAGGAGCCGGGGTATTATTACAGCGAGCAGCAGCGATGAATTACACTGCTCCCGTGTTGTGAAATCCAAGCTCCTGCCTTGCTTTTTGCCTAGAAGGGAGTGGAGATTGTGTGTGTTTCAGGTGCGCTTGGCTTTCCCCCGACTGGTTGGTCCGAATGCCGCTCGTTTCGGGTTGTCTCATCCCGGCAACGTGGGGCTGAACACGGGATGGTGTCCGCTTGTGTGGGGAACAGAAGGGCAATTCTTTGCTCTTCCTGACCTCAGTGTCCTCCTCAGGTATTTTTAATAACAGCCCTCAGGAATATGCCGGTTTTATTTTTATCCCCTTAGCTCATTAAAGACCTCATCTGCTATCACTGAACTCACACAGCAGTTCCAATTCAAAGTCTAAATATAAAAGAGGTTTAGGTGTTCAACAGAGTTTTTTAAAATACAAATTCAGTCCGATTTCTGCACATAACATTCTGGTTCATGGTCATACAGTAGCTGTGATTTTACTGGGTGTTGTAAGACCTTTGTATGTGCACTGCCAGCTCGACAGACAAATGCATCTGCACAGACACGTTTTGCACCGGCACGGAGCTTTTATAGGAAACGGGAATTCAGTGAAGTCGGGAATCCAGCGAAATTGGAATAACGTGCCTTCCTCTGACGCACTTTATAAACTTACATTTATACAGGGACGTGCCGATGCCCCGTGATGTAAACACACGTGGAGAGACATCACACGCACTTCATCCGAGCTGCGCGGACACCCACGAGCACGGCCAGTATCGAAGGCCAAAACTCAATCCCTGATTCCTGCGTCTCCTTTAGCACTTTGGCACCTTAAACCTGCTGCTCTGCGGGTGAGAGCAGCCAGTCCCCCACGTCAAACCACCAGCTCGGTCTCCCCATTTGCCAAGTTCCTGCCCAGGCCAAGGAGAGGACGTGCTTTGCAGTTGTTCCCTCTGTGCTTTTTCCCAAATAAATCACGCGGGGCGAGTGGGGTGAATCGATAAATTATATTTGTAGAATTTGGACCAAAAAAAAAAAATTTGAAGAATAAAGTCATCTCAAATCCTCGGCGATTTTTGTTGAAGCACTAATTACGCATCACCTTAATTAGCGGATCAACCCCCCCCTTCCCTGCCCAGCATCCCTAATTGCCTAATTGAACAGATCCGGGGCAGGACAGGGGGGGACCCAGCGACGGCGGGGACCCGGTGGCGGCTGCCCCGCACCTGCGCGGGGCTTCGCACCCCCGGCCCCGATGTTGGGCGCCCGGGAGCGCCTTGGCGAGGTCCCGGTCACCGAGGGAAGGGGGACCGGGCCGGGCACAGCGCGGCCGCTCGCGGCCTCCCGCCGCTCCCCGGCTGTCGCGGGCCGCTGTCCGTCCTCGGGGCCCGGAGCCGGGGTTTGGGTAGGCACAAGACAGAGGCAGAGCCTTGGAGATAGGAAAAAATCTAAACGCCCGAAAGCGCCATAAATTTTCCTCCTCCGCGTGTTCCAGCATTGGAACCGTCTGTGGAAGCACAGACAGAGCCGTACGCCGGGATCCAGCTCTGCGTTCGCTCCTCTCCCGCTCCCTTTTCCCTTCGCTGTCTCATCGTCTTTAATTTAAAATAAATAAATAAATATCAGTACACAGGAAGCCTGTTCCTTCTCCGAAGGCGAAGCCTTAAACCGAGGAACCGGTCCCGGGGAGGACGGGGCTGGATTCACAATCATTTTCCTGCCAATCCAGCCTGCCCGGAGGATGCACCAGAGCTGCCTGAAAACTCCGGTCCCAAACTATGCCTCGGTCATATCCCTAATAGTGAAAAGCAAACGGGACTGTAGAAATATTAGTCACCGTTTGCCAGCACGAGCATTTATTTACAGCCTGCGATCCTGCCCAGCCGTGTGTGTTTTGGTGTTATATTTGTACTCTGAAATGCAGGGATTTCGAAAGGAAACGAATTTGCTTTAAGCGTGCAGCACCCAACTCCTGTGTTATTTGCCTCCCCTGCATCCTCTTGCCAGCATCAGCGAGGCCCCCGGCTGCTGCAGAACCTTCTCCCCACTCACCCATATTTTATTTTCTCACGGAAGGACGAGGCCGGTGGAGCCGGGGACACGGCGGGGCCTTCTACCTGCCTGTACCACAGATCCCCTTCGGGACTGCGGGTGGCCGAGCTCCCCGGAGCCGCAGGGCACAGCCCGGCCCTCGGGCCCCGGGGCATGCGGGGGCAGTGCTCACCTGGGCGCCGGCATCCCCGGGGCTGCTGCGCCTCTCCGCACCCTGACCGAGCCTCGTCTTTTGATTTACAGCCATTACTAAAGGCTCCCAGCCCAGGCGGGAGCCACAAAGCGAGCGAAAACCATTCCCGGCTCCGGTTCAGCTCCGCTGCCTCCGGTACCTGCCGCTCTCCCGGTGAGCCGGACTGAAATTGCCGAGAATTCCGCTCCCACCCCAGCGCACACGCGTTCGCCCCCTTTCCCAGTCAGGTAATAGAGTAGAATTCCCAGCGGAGCCCCACATCTGCTTAAAATATTGTCCAATGAAATGAAATTCTACAACACACCGTGTTTTTAAAGCCCCGCGTCCCGCTGCCTCGCACGGCTCGGCGGCCGCGCACCGCCGCACCGGGGGCCGTGAGGGCTTTTCCAGCATCCGCACACGCTCCCGGGGCTGGAGCACCCAGGAAAGTGAGCAGGGAAGGGACCTGCGTGTTTCCGTGCGGTAATCGACGTTGTCGCTTCCTTGCCGCTGGAAATACAGTGAGATCCCTACACTCGTGTCCGTGTTTAATCTGTTTCTCAAATAAATACTCCTGGGATACTGAAACCTTAGCTCTGGACTACTGTTTTGAACTGTGATCCCTAAAAAATCCTCGGCTGAAACCCCATAAACCGTTGGGCCTTGTATTGTATTAAACACCTGATTTTAATCAGGGCTCAGCCTCCGAACAGGCGCTTCCAGGCGTGTTCGCGGCCACTCCGCGGCCGGGGCCGCAGCTCCTGCCGCCGGGAAGGGCTCGCTCCCGGGCACGGAGCTCCCAGCTCTTTTCCGACCACTTGAGATATCCAGGCACTGAAAACCTTTTAGTCCTTAAGCTGCAGAAGCTCGGTGAGAGCTCTCGGGGGGAGCCCGGGGCAGCGCGGCGGGTCCGCACCCGCGCTGAAACGCGGCCGGATCCGCATCGCACCGGCGGGAGCACATCTGCAAAAACCCGGCCCCGCACTGCACCCGCGGGGGCACGTCTGCAAAAACCCGGTGGCTTTTCAAGAAGTAAAAAGAAAGAGAAGGAGGGAAAGAGAAAAATGAAAAAGAAAATAAAAGTAAAAGTGAAATATTCCACCTTATTTAACCATTCCACTTCGTTTTTCCAGCCAAGAGAGTTATGAAAATTATTTTTCATTTTAATAATCTAAAACTATAAGTGATAACTTAAAAAAAAGTTATTATTTGAACGGGGACGTTTAAAACGAGTGTTTACTGAAAAAATAAAATAAAATCCCAGGATTAATGGAAAGAACTTCCCAAATAACGCCTCAGCAATGTGCTGACAACGTTGACCACGTAAAGTGTGACCCATGCCGCCCTGAGCAGCGCTGGTGCCCGCAGAGCCGGGGACGGTGTTCGGGGGCCACACGGACCCGGTTTGGGAGCTGGGGGACCTTCGTGGAGCGCGATGGAAAATGTCGCCACACCAAGGTAAATAGCGGGGCCTGGGGCTGCTGCGTGGCGGCTGGAAAACAGGAACGGCAGCCGGAGCTCCGGGCCGGCGACAAACCCGGCGACAAAGCGACTTTGTGAGGAAAACTGGACCGAGGAGCCGCGCTGGGTTTGGAGAACAGGGTCTCCCCCCTGGAAAGGGGGGTGTCCTCCCAGGGAAGGGGGTTCTGCGGCTCATGCCGGGGGGCCGGGACCAGACGTGCCCGGTGACCTTGGAGGCTTGGAAAGGCTCCGAATAACGAACTTGAATGACAAAACCAACCTTGGAGCCCACGTGTGGGAGCGCTGCGAACGCCCGTGACCCTTCGCCAGCCCCGGGGAGAAGCCGAACCCCGAAGGGAGTTTGCAAGGCCGGGCCGTCAGCTGCCCCCCTCACCTGGGGGGATCCCCCTCACCTGGGGGAGAGCCCCCCCGCCCCACGCCCGGCTCTGAGCGGCTCTACAACCCCCGGGAGGCTCCCGTGGAAACCCACGCGAGTGAACCGGACCGGGCGCCGCTGCTCGCCGGAGCCTCCTCCGCGCACTGCGAGCAGAGTTTCTAGCGGGGCACAGACTACGCTGGAACTTCGGCAGCCTCCAGATATTTCGCAAAGAGCCAGAGCGAAACAGAAACTAAATAATAAG
>WBMZ01009480.1:0-97000 GCA_013400975.1 Atrichornis clamosus | reverse complement strand
CTCTCCCTCTCTTTAATCTCTCTTCTTTCACTGTACCCCTTATTCAAAATCCACCATAATGTGTTTATACCAAAAGACAACCTTATACCAATTTTCATTCTGTGTGTATAATTTATTAGCAAAACTTCATAATTTTTTGCAGCCCCTTTGACTTGACATGCCTTTTCAACCATGAGCATGTATGAATATTTGGTGCTCCCTTCCCTTTCAAGGTGGGACACCACAAGAACTCTTAAAGATTTTTATCTGGTGGTACTACTGGAATCAACACCAAAATGACGTGCACAGAAAGAGATTTATGACTCATTAAATATAAGCTGTTGTAGATATTATGGAATTTATTTTGCAAACTAAACTGTCTAATTAAATACCTATATCTTCACTGCTAAATAGAGTTTCCTTTGAGAGAGCCAATTGGAAATTGTTATCAAAGTATACCATTCTATTGAAGAAACCTTGGAGGTATTTTTCATCTTAGTCTTGCTTTTTAAGATTGGCATATGTCTCCTGCCTGTTTTACCTTTATGAATTGTACTGAAATAAAATTGTGTCCTTGGTCCATGGGATGGCATTAGAAAGGATGATTTGTATTATCCAAATGTAAATACATATATTATAACTTGTGTTGGCATTGATGAATTTGAAACCTTTCAGGAGTTATTTAGGTACTTATGCAAGCATATGATGTTATCCAAATTAAACAAAGCTCCCAAAACTTTTGATACTCTTTATGTTAAAAAATTTGGGAAAATTCAGTTGAATGTCTATGAAAGTAACTTACAGAAAAATCTCTTACAAATTAGTCAGTCAACATTCAACTGCTGACAAAATTTGAACTATATTCCACCAATTAATGGTCTCACATGACTTAAAAACAAGGTGTTCCTTCAAGATTTCTGTTTATGAACTAGGTCTAAGATCAAATAGTTTATCTTTCAGTTTCAGCTTTGTACAGAAAAATTACCTATAAACATCCTGTGCTGGTTTTGGCTGGAGTAGAGTTAAATTCTTCATAGTAGCTACTATAGGGCTATGTTTTGTATTTGTGCTGGAAACCAATGAGTTTTCCCACTTTTGTGCTTTCCATTCTATTCTCCCATCCTGCTGGAGGGAGTGTGCGAGCAGCTGTGTGGCGCTTGGTTGACAGCTGGGGCTAAACTGTGACACATCCTTAAATAAACCCGTTTAAGAAATAAAATCTGGTAAAGCTGATAAAACATGACTTCTGTGTATAATACTTTTTACACCTGGTCTCCATTGTCAATGCATGTTTCTTGTGTTTGTAGTGTACATCGTACATGAGAGTTCACAGGAAAGCTACTTGGGAATGGAAAGAGGCCTGAATGAAGTAATTTTGTTTTATCACTTCCCTGTATGAAGAAAATTATGGCATAGCTCTTTGTTTTGGAATAGCTCAATAACAGCAAAAAGGCTGAGAACGTGGTATTTTCTCTGTGATAGGGTTTGGGGATAAAGGACAGCTCTTGTCACGGTAGAACTCAGAACGGCCTGAGATGTAGAAATGCTTTCCTTGACATGGTGTAGTACTGAGGTGTTCTTGCTTTAAAATCGTTTTACACTGCTTTACCTTTGAAATTCCTTTTTCTGTATTATCCAATAATGTTTCCCTTTGTTCGGCTTTGACATTATGACCTTACTGGCAAACTCTGTGCTTGCTAATTTGAAATATTATATTCTGGTAAAAAGGGATTGTTTTCTGGAAGAGGGGTGATGAGGGATAGCAAGGTGTAGATTCAAGGCTTTTATGTTTAAATGTTAATATTCTTTTTAATTGTATACACTGTTTGTTTATAGCAAGCTCAGTTACTGAGATAACACATAAAATATTTAATCTAAATAAATTAATTTGTTATTGAAGTAAATATAGCTCATATCAATATATCTTCTGTTTAGCCATTATTTTATTTGAATTGCCCTTCCTTTGATCTTGCTAATACTTCTTAAACACAATAAAGCCAGTTCATTCTACCTATTTAATCTCCTTTTTTTCTCCAGCTCCTTTTGTGGATTTTTTTTTGTTTCGGTTTTCTGGCAGGTTTTTTTCTTCTTTAGACATTCAGCTCAGTTCAGAGATTAAGAGTTCTTTTATTATTATTATACCATTCACATTATTGCTAAAATTATGCACATTTTGCTTCTCTGGGGATAGTGCTAATGAGGAGGAGGGGGAAGCAGATGATGACATTATTCCTCTTCTTCAAGAACATGTGCTTCTCATTTATGCAACCAAGTCCTCTACTGCTCCATATCCTCCATAGACCATCCAGACATACAAAATCTGGTCTTGGACTTTTCCTGCATTATTCATAGCATCAAGTGGTTGGTTGTTCAGATTGTAATTTACTATAATCAATTTTCTGGGTCCCACAGATCAAAAAGATTTTTAATTATTAAATACAAGGTTATACATGGGCTCATCTCTCAGAGGAATGTTAAACCTCAGTAACTTATTTAAATTCCCTTAGAAGCTATTAGACCTATGAACAGGATTAAGCAGCAGCTCTGCAATTATCAGCATATATTACAAACATTTTTTTATTGTTTTCTCTTGAGTATTAACCCGTCTCTAGCTGTGCTTTTCCCAAAAAACAAGAGGCTCTCTCTGCCTTGCCTTTCTCCATTAGGTTTATGAAATGCCAGAGCACTGCCCCAGCCTTGCCGCTGCCAGTGCAAAGCTGTGTGAGGATCCCCATATTTCCTTTGCAGCTTTAACTGCACAGTGTGTTACTTGTAAGCATTTAAGTGTGACTGGCAAAATCTTGAACTCAAGACAGACACCATTTTTCTTCCCTTGTGATAGGAGGAGACTGGAATATGAATGCAGTGCTTAGCCTGAGGGTGAGTTTACTTTCTTTGCTGGAGCACCGGTCTGATTTGCCGAACTTAAGTGCCAGTATCTGAGCGGGAACAATTCATGACTCATTGCAGTGAAGCTTGTGGAAATACCAGCATTCACAATCAAAAAATCATCCTTTGACAGCTTGTACTTCCTTGCTGACTTATTCTCATTGATGCTGTCTCATTTCTTCCTTGGTCACTTGCTTTTTACTTTACGGACAACATCTGACATCCACTGCTCCTTCAGTTCCTTTCCAACTTCTCTTGGGCAACCTCAGCTTCAGCCCTGACAGCTGCATGCAAGACTCTGCTCAGCTCTGCTAAAGGGTAATGTGCACAGGAGAGGGATATGTGGAGCTTTCAAGAAAGGCATGATCCTATTTGACCCTTGAGCTCTTCTGGCAGATACGTGTTTCCCATGTTCGGTTTCAAATGGGAAAGTATCCTCAAATACAGCATAGCTATCACATATATCATTAAATTCTTATATGGAATCCACTCATATTCTTAATTGCAAGCAGGCATTTGACAGGCCTGAGTAACACCAGTCACCCACTGTAGAATAACACCACCAAAACCTGCAGTCAGTTTTCCTGCCGTTGAAGAAATCCAGCTGTGGTAGTTTAGGACAAACTGCCATCAGCTAAAAGCTACCATCTCTCTGGCAGGAGCAGCTGAAGTATTATGTACTCATTTTTCCGCTGCTCCAATTTAGAGCCAGCAGTGTTTGTGTGGCTGCAGTGGCCTCTTATCAGGTGGCAATGTGCTCTACATGCTGGAGGCAACTGAGGCACTGGTGTGATCCCTTCTGAAACTTCTGCAAGGGACTGGTGGTAATTTGAAGAGAAGGAGCCATACGTTTGAAATAGCTGCTGCAGCTGGAGCCTCCAGAACTTCCAGCGTGCAGTTTATAATTGGGATTCATGAAAGTAGGAGTCAGAGGTCAGTATTAATTCAAGCCACTAATGTAATTCTTATCTTGTGATTTTAGGATTAGTACAGATTAGTGTATGTGACATACTGAATAAAGGGTAAATATTTTCAACTCAAATTTAAGCTTCCCATTATATATTATTGGATGCCTTGGCTATTTTAATATTTTTTGTTTAAGATGCTGAAATTAGCACCATAGTCTATGAAACAAATTGTCTTTTCAGTCACATAAAAATGCATATGCATGTATATGCACACAAAAATATGTATACATACACAGAACTTTATCTGTACATAAAGACAGATGAAAATTCTTGGTTAGAGCATAAATGACATTGTAACCTGATTGCAGAAGTAGAGCAACAGGCTTGTTGGAATACTTGTAATTCCCTTTGCCCAGTGCAGATTATGTAAAATTGCGTTTCAGAGACTGATGGCAGAGTGATTAGCAGCAAAATACAGTGTAGTAGGAGGTCATAGAGGTTGAGTCCCCTCCCAGAAATCACTCAGTCTTGAAGAAAGTCTAAATGAGTTGAGCACTAATGCTGCAAAATCTCTTGGCTGGCCACCTGTCTGGGAAAGGGTAAGAACTGGCACTTGTCTGAGATTGGCTTGAAAATGGAATTGAGAGCCCAGTGTTATGCTCTTAAAAGAAAGGGAAAATAAATGTTGAATCAAGAGCAAGGCAGAATTAAATTTATTTACCTAAAATTCCACTTCCTTTAAAATGCATTTTGATTATGCAAAAAGTAAGGTTAAAATAACAACAACAAACCACCAAACACCCACACTTCTTTAAAGCAAAGGAATCAAAAGGAAGGAAATGCTCACAGCAGCTAGTGGAGCCATGCAGTCCGTAGCACGTAGCAGTGGTAGGTTGTAGCACCTACTTTGGCTTGGCTCCCGCTGAAATCCTTCATGGTTTGGCTGCATCAGAAGCACAGCACCAGAGCAAATTCCTTGAAGTGCCTCTAGTGAGGTCACTCAAAGAGCAGTGAGCTTAGATATAGAAATATGTGCTAGAGGAAAATAACCTCAAGAGTCATGCAACAGGGTTTTTGAACTACACCTATGAGATTTAGGGGGACAAATCTCATGGATCTTTAATGTCTCATTTGCAGTTGTCTTGGCAGCCTCAGTAAACCTGTCTGTCTCCCTTGGCAGAGAAAATTCCTAAGGCAGAGCAGAATAAAAATGCTCCTGAAAGCACAATTTCAGAGAGACACAAAATGCACTTTCTTCCTGAACCCATTCAGCTAGTTTACTGACAATAAAATAAAAATTTAAAATTGTAACTAATGTAGCAATATTCCACAAGGGGTAGATCAAGAAGATGGAATGGCTGTGTGTGTAGTTGAACTCAATTAATGCCTTTCTGCATTTAGAAGGAGGAGTCTTGCTTGTTCTCTCCCAGTTGTGGTGTTCTACCCTTCACTAGATCTGATCTCAGTGGTTCCTTTTGGGACCTGACAGGACTCACTAAGACAGTAAAAAACACTTCTGGATTTTTAAAGTAGTTTTCAGACACTGAAATTTGTCAAATTCGCTGGGAGGAAGGAGGGGAGGAGAAATTTATGGGTTGGATCAGATGACCTCCAAATGTCCCTCCAAAAGTCCCTCCAAAAGTCCCTCCAAAGGAGGTAATCTGATTCTGGCAGAAGAGGAGATTTTGAAGAAGTGTGTTTGGTTGTAAGGATGTGAGACAAAAATTATGGGGAGGGGGTAGAGAAGGACTCAACAGCAGTGAACTGATATGAGGGCTTCTCCTGTTTTTTGAAATGGTACTTAATGAAAATGTGAATCCTCACAACTCCTTGTTGTTCCAGTCCCTTGTCCCAGTTTGCATAACTGTCAGCCAAGACTGGAGGCTCTTCACAGCACAGATCTTGTTAGTCAGTCTGTAAACTGCCTGCCATGGTAGCTGGGGCTACAGTATTATTTACGAACAGTAATAACATACCTGTTATATGCTCCCATCAGTGCTTGCTTTATCTCCTGACATGATTTCTTGTGCTTTCAGGTTTTTTTTGGTTTTTTTGTAGGGTGTTATTCAAACTTGCCTTTTTTTGGCCAGCAGGTGCCCTTTGAAAGAGTTGATATTGTGATAGAATATTATTTTAATCCTCATTTATAAGTATTTCCTCATCATTTCTGCATCTCAACATACAAAGAGAATAATTTGGTCTCTGAGCCTTTTCCAGTTTTCAGTGGTTGGAATGCAGCTGACCTTTGTACATTGACCATGTTCTCTTGGGTATTTGAATTGAATAACATTGAATTTCAAAGGGATTTTATTCACTTTCATTTCCTCTCCCACCTTCAGAATTGCACCTCCAGTGTTTTACCATAAATGCCTTCAGATGGGCAAGGTGACCTCCTCATTTTTGTCTAGCACCTTGACCCAAATGCCCTTTGCTAGATTTGACAATTGTGTGTTACTTGGGGAAAAGGCATGCTGCATAATACATATCACACTTTTAAGATCCAGTATTCCTCACATGGCCTAGAAACTGATGAATTTTTGAGACCCTCTGTGATATCTTTATTGCAGTGAGCAGTGAAGGTCTTAATTTTCTTCATTTTCCTTCCCCATAGTGAGATGTTTTAGGTACAGAATTAATAACTACACTAAAAGTCTACCTGCCTAATATGTGCCCAGCACTACTTTAAGGAATGAAAATTATTATAGTGCAAATCAAGGCACATTTCTCTTGCCACCCCTCCCCAATTCTCCCCTTGTCCCCCCTTTCTAAAAGGCTAGAGAGGAGATAATTCAGAATGAAGTAATGGCTTCCATCTTCTCTGTACATCCTTATGGAATAAGGTCTGTGAGATATGAAAGGGAACATCAGCTGAGGTTGACATCCTGTCTGTGAACACAGGGCTATGCCTTACACTTTGAGTATATCCTTTTCCTTCAAACATACATTTCCTATATTCATAGAGGTAAGAGCAAAGCAACAGTAGCCCACCAAGTCTTCCCTACAGATGATGTTAGTGGTGATGTGCTGCTGCATTCCATCCTCTTGCCTTTACCTAGCACCTCCTTTGGTGCTCCTATGCTAAAATCAGAGACAAGGTGATTTTAACTGCTGCTTCTTATAGAAAAAAGAAGAAAAGAAGACTTCCCATGGAGTATGAGTGAGTACAAGTTCGGTAACTGGTGACCTGAGACAGCATGCACAGTGTGAAATGCTTTTTTCAAGTATACATGCAACCATTCTTACCTCTCTTTTATAACAATAAGAGCTGATGTAAGGGCTGTATGAAAAGCTGTAAACGCTGATGAAAACATTAAGAGCTGACTAGGAGAAAAAGCATATGAAATTCTCTTTTCTTCTCCCTTCTCAGTTGTCTAGAGGACTGCATGGGTAATGTTCAAGCCCTTGTGACAATAACAAAATGGGACAATGTGTAAAACAAAATACAGTTACTCCTGAAAACATACTTTAACAGAGAAAACCCATCTATTTGTACCACTGCTTGCATACTGTCACTTAGCACTGTTGTACATTTCATTAATGTGACTTTTATAAAAATATTCCACAAAAAGCCATGATCACATCACAAACTCAGGAGCTGAACTGTGTTTCAAGGTAGCAAAGAGTGATATGGAGCAGATGGACTCTCAGACATTCCCAGAGCCATAAGTCCTGCCTGAGTATATTTGTGCAAGAGAGCTCATTAGAGATAGGTGATGGGTGTAAGAGCCAGATAGTCAGGGTTACGTGAGAGGAAAGTGAAACGTCTCTTTGAGAAGAGAGAGGCAGAGAGAGCACTCTCCATAACGGTGCTCCCAAAACATCCTGTTTAAATATTTATACTGTCTAAAGGTGAATCTATACTATGGTGGAGTAGTGACTGCTGTACGCCTAGCTTTGCAGCCAACAGCTCCTTCTGGTTAAAGCGGCTGATGGTTGCAGTGGGAGCAGTGTGGGCTTCTAAATATAACCCTGTGAAAATGTTTGGATGTATGAAGGAAGAGTCAGGAGAAGGCCCATGAGGCTGAATCCTTGCTGAAGTTATTTTCTAAACAAACCAGTTCAAAATGAGCCTGGTTATACCCCCCAGGTAGCAGTCAGACCTTCCAGTAGCTGCATCATCTGATAGTACAAAACTCATTAGCATGAGTGGCTAGAGAAACTGGAGTTCACAGGAGCACGGCCCAAAATTAAAGAGAAAATTCTGATTCAAATACAAAATACAAGTACAAATAAAAAAGAGAAGATTAATAAAGGAAGATTATTAAAGGGGAAAAAAATAATCTACAAAATGGAACAAAAACCCACTAATGTGTACAAGAGCTGAAATAGCTCTTATATGTGCTCATTTGCTGATATGAGTACAGCTATACATCAGAACATGCTAGTAGAAGACAGGTAATTGTCTCCTGCCATAAGCTAATGCATATACAATAAGTTAAACTTAGAGATTTTGTAGTTGTTTGTTTTTAAATTACTTTTTTCTGTTCCAGTCAGTCAGTGAATAATGTGTGCTGTTTGAGGGAAGATGTACTGAATACAATAGAATGAACCTAAGCCGCAAACTATTTTTATAAAAGCAACTGCTCAGATTCCTAGTGTAAATTCCACATCTGTCCCTAGGGCTGGGAATTTTGTTGGCTAGGCCTTACTAGACACATTCTATACCTACCCATAGGAACCCCAAGGCCAGAGCTGCAATGGACTATGTGGCTCTTAACCAGTGCCAGTAGATTCCATTCTACCAGAATATTACACAGTTTCCATTATGTTGTAGTGTATTAGAACTTTGTTCATGAATATTTAGAAGAGAAGTAACTTGTGCTGCTAACAAGTAAATTACTGTAATGAAAAATAACAACTGAAAGGATTTTTGAATCTGGCATAAGTGCTAATTTAATTTTACCACCAGTTTTTAGGTATAATGCTAATGTGATCTAGAAAAAGCTTGCTGAAAACAAGATAAAGGTGTTTTCAGCAGCTTAGAGCACTTCCTAGAAATCCTTGTAAACACATCTTCAGGAGATGTGCAGCTTTCTCAGAAATGACATCAGAGCTCTGATGAATTAACATTGTCTTTTGCTCTGACAGAAAGACTTGTAAATGGTATTCTGAAGAATGATAAGTGTAATAGAAGTAGGTCAGCTTGGCAAATAAATAGCCTGACTTACACACAGGCCTTGATTTGCTGGCACTTTGAGTTTCTGGGCCAGCTATGTACCAAATCTGCTCAACCCATATAATATTTAATCCATACCATTTTTTGCGGCTTGTCAAAGATTTATTTGATATACTGTGCGTATAAAAACTAATATTCCAGTGCTGAATTTTTTTAGCAGCTAGTTTAACTTGATTCACTGTGACATTCCCATGTGTAATGACATCTTAGCTACCAGTTTCACATCATTAATTATGATATTGCTCTGTACTGTGACAAGAGGCCTAAATTAAAACTTGTTTTAAAATACATAAACTGACATTTTTTCAGGGTCATTTATTTCATGAAGTAATAGATATTGCAGGTGTGAAGGAAATAGCACTTCAAATTCTGTATTTTGCTAACAATCTTTTTGGAGCAATAGCTGTTGGATAAACAGAAACAAAATTGATGTGAGGATCTCTTTCTTTTCCCTGTTCGCTCCAACCCAATGTTTCAAAGGCATCAAGAGTTGTGAAAAGATTTTATATTTTTCATTGAAGAATTCTACTGAATGTGACCTTATATTATCCACTTAAGCATATGGCTATGAAGGGTGTTCCAAAAGTCTTTGCTCAGGAATTTAAGCAGACACAGGCTTAGGAATTTAATCTAAATTCCTTAGGATTAACTAAAAAAATAATCATGATCATTTTATCCAGTGAATAATGGATTTCCTTAATCTGATTTGAAAACTGAATGCAACAGCAGTACTTGCTGTATTTTTGCATAAAGTAAAAAGGGACTGTAAGAAAAAGTGCTCTGATTGTGTGATTTTACCTTTCCTATGTTGGTTTCACAGTTTACCATATTATTTTGAACACACATTTGTTTGAGAGAAATGACAATTTCTTGCTCCCTTTACGTTTCAGCAATGCAGGTATCTAACAGCTCTTTGCTCCTTTTCTACAACAAGACATGCATTTGGTTTGTTAGCAGATGGTCTTTTTTTCTCTACAGTGCTAATCAAACTTTGATACATTTGGATTTGCACAAGGGAAAAGCTGACAAGGCTGACTGAGCGCATCTGCTTAGCTGTTTCTTGCAGTTCCTGAGAAATGACTCAATATTCACTTAAGACTGAACTGCTGGAATTGGAGAGTCAATGTGGTGCAAACCCGTCATTTTCTGTAATCAGCTAGGGCAGAGCGGCTGCTCATGCATCTCCAAATAACACTCAGGGTGACGGCACCAACTCCTTTAACTGATGGATTGCAACATTACTGTTGAGTAGCATCTGAGGAACATCCTGTGTGTGAAAAACCTAAGGAACAAGGGAATTCCACTTGGCTGTTCTCAAGTGGGTTATTTTATAAACAAAGCATTCTCAAGTCTTACTTTTCAAACCATATTTTGGTATGCATGGAGGTTCTGCATATAGAGAGCTTTCAGAATTGAGGGTCGAATCAAAGCCCTCGTATTGGAATTGATTTAGGAAGAATGGGCAGGAAGGGTGGTCTAGTAGTCTTTCCATGTGAATAAATACTGGATGGGTTTTGGTTTTGTTTTGGTGGTGGTGTTTTTTTGTTTTGTTTTTTTTTTTAAACTTCTACCTGTAAGGTAAAAAAAAAAGTATGTCTTAACTTTCTGCTAGTCTCTCCTTGATGCCCATGTTAGTGAACATATATGTGATACCTGAACTGCTACCAGCAGCTCTATTTTTATGCTGACTAGACTCCT
This sequence comes from Atrichornis clamosus, assembly GCA_013400975.1. NCBI lineage: Eukaryota > Metazoa > Chordata > Aves > Passeriformes > Menuridae > Atrichornis > Atrichornis clamosus. The sequence continues at coordinate 86,350 of WBMZ01009480.1, read as the reverse complement.
CACTGCATCCTAATATTGTGCTTTCTGGTTATTTATACGGTGGAAAGCCAACCGTTTATCTTTTAACAGTTTTTCCATTCTAGCTTGTATATCAACATGAGAGACAATGAGTTCCAAGTATTTATACTGAGTGTACAGAAAATTGTTATGCAGCTCTAGCTTTTCACTGGTGGAAATAGAAATTCAGACTCATCTATGGTAAAATGACACGAATGATGTCTTTGGTGGCCATGCTCTTACATAGCACTACTTGACAAAAATGCACATCCTACAACAAAGGAAGGTCAAAACTGTGATAGGGAAGGTAAGTTTAACATTGAAAAACAGTTTGAGAACACAGCGATAAGAAGAGTTCCCTTAGTCCCTGTAGGGCATCCATCATTTGGGGCTTCCTTAGCATATCTTTTGTGACTGTTCCAGAAAAGAGGCTTGTAGGAGGACATATGTTAATAAATACTACTTATTCTTTGCTATCTGAAAAATCTCATATGATTTTCAAGGGAATTTCTGGCTCATTTTAATCTCTAGGTTCTGCTGTACAAGTGAGTAACTCTGCTTACAAAGTTGTTTATGACCAGGGAATGTTTTAATACTCTTATGATTAGAGTGAACATACAAATAATCTGAACAGAAGAGGTTAAAAAATGAAAAGAGTGAAGGAGATGGTAAGAAAAGGCAGCATCTGACTGTACAATGGATATAAATAGTCTCCTCTTTCCAGGGAAAGTAACTCCAAGTAGTTAATGTGCTTTGTAATGGGCCCATAAATATTTCAGTGTGTTCAAACTGATTTCTCTAAATCAGTAATTTAAAAATTAATTTATATAGGCAATACCAGGTAATAAAGTTTTTATTTTTCAATCAGGGAGTTTAACTGGATTATGCTGGAGTGTACTGTCTGTTGGATTTAAGAAAGTGGCATTTGGCTGTTTTATTTGGTGCTCTTTTTCCTTCCTAATTTATGTTCCCTGTGAATGGATAACTCCAATCAACCATGTGACAAAGAGGATGTATTTTGCAAGACAGAAAAAATTTGATGATTATCATCCTAATATCACAAATCATTCTTGAAATGATGATACTACAGAAGAATGGTAACATGACTGGCTTGGTGTTTCTCTGTAGATCATGCTTCTGCAAGTTTTGAAACTGCAGTTATATCTGAAGTTTCTAGACTATGAGAGAAGGCAAGGAAGACTGATTTTTGAGACACTTTTTAGTTTCCTTGTTTACCTGTTTTTTAAGAGTGAGGTATGAGGAACATTTGGTTACTTTGGATTATGGTTAGATTAAAAAAACCCAGTCAGCATTGGCAGAACTCACTCACTGCCTTTGACTTGGACATGGAACTGCTTTCTGGGGTTATTATCTCAAGTGAGCTGTGCCACAATATTGTACTTTATCCTAGAAAATACTGCATATCCAAGACACTAACAATAGAGTTAGGTTTTTTGTTTGGTTGAAATGGTTAGTTTTGTCTTTTTAATTTCAGTGCAAACTGAAATTCATAACTCCAATCGTTATTTGAATAACTTTGTTCCACTTCTATTCATCCCAATTCTGATTTCAGTGCAGTCATATTACAGGGAACAATTATTGGAATATTCTATATATATATCGATTCAGTGAGATGACCATATTCGTAGTGATAACTGAAAATAAATATTGGCAAATTTTTAATAAGGCATTTTCTTTCCCTTTCAATACGAATCCCTCTTAATTTAAAATACTGTATTCTTTTTCTTTTTTTTCAATAGAGACTGATTCTTCAACAGCTTAAAATAGATAAGATGTCCTTCACATCTTAGTATATACACATTTCAATAATGTTTATGATATATACTTACTGGACTGATGCAATTTATCTTATACTCCAATATTTAATTTTCACTTGAAGTGATATAGAGAAAATCAGTTAAATGGAGAAACTATTACTGTTTCAGATGATATATTTTCTCTAGTGCACAGTGATACCATTACTTAAGATGGTTTTTTTTGCAAGACAATGTAGTTTAATCCCTCACCACTCATCAGAGATTCAGAAATTCTGTATCTGCAAGGGAGAATAATCCTTCCTGTGCATCGTATTTATGAGGTTTCTCTTTTTTGACTTACATATATTACTTTGTGTGTCATATAATGTCATGATGAAATAAAAGTTTCCTTATAGTGATTGCACACATTGCTGAATCTAAAGCTAGTGGACTTGGGTTATGGAATAGGCCAATGGTATCAGTAGAAAAATAAAACTAAATAATTTTGCTTTTTTGTTAGCATGGACTATAAAAAATGAAGTTAAGGGACAGAGGTGAAGCAGCTGTGTTATCTAGAACCTATTGCAAGCCAGCATTCCCTTGATGCTTGAGTTCAAGCATTTCATCATTTGGCTGTTATACATCAATGATGACACATCATTTTCCATGATATACTATTTTTTTAATAAAGCTGTAATATCTGAGTTGGGTTGTCAGAGGTAAGGTATAAGGTAATTTTATGATGCAGCAATATCTCTCCTTTCTTATAAATGTCCAGATTGATCCATGCTTCCACAGTAGACAAAATTGGAAAGTTCTCAGATCAAAAAACAATTAAGAGTTTGAGAAAAGTTTACTTTTCTATTTGAAGTAGAGCTGACAATGACAAGTTTGTCACATCACTGTAAAACTGTGCTAGACAGTGAGATTCCCTTAGATGATCATAGAATCATAGAATGGTTTGTGTTGGAATGGATCTTAAAAATGAAGTAAAACTGATGTTAATTCTCAGGGCATTAATTTTGGATAATGACGTCATGCATAACTCGTTCTCTTCAGAGTTGCAGTTTGTTCTAGAGATCTTCTTCAGCTCAGGCTAAATTCATATGCAGGGATGTATTGTGTGTTGTCTAACCAGTTATTGTTCTGCCTCAGTTGTCATTGCCCATCAGGGCCTGAGAAATGGTTTAGATTTCTTACAGACTTTTGCACACAAAAATGTAGGAAGCACAATGAGAGTCCAAAATCTGCAGGTGGATTTCTTATGAGTGGTAGTACAATATCTAGTAAGTGCAATCAAATACCGAGAGAAAGATGTCTGACGTCTAAGGTGTGCTACTTTGGAACATTAAAAGAAAAATGAGATGGAAGAAAGAAGTGCCTCCAGCCTTCTCCTTTACAGCAGCTTAACATGGATGCTTTGTACTGTACAACCTTATGCATTAAGTACAGGTTGTGAGTGCAAAACAAATCCTTTTATAAGACATGATTGCTTTTACTATGTGCTGCTAGAGTTTTCCTTGGCTAACTTCACATCTGGATTTCTTCTACATCTGTAAAGGCTTATGAAGTCATTAAGAGCTGACTAGAGGAAAAATCATAGGAAATTCTCCTTTCTCTCCCTCTCAGTAATCTACAGGACTGTATCAGTAGTGCTTCAATTTACATCCTTACGCTCTGTTGCAGGGGTTGAAACACAAAAGTACCTGTGAACTTTCCTGGCATATTCCTGTAGCAAATGTCTGTTTGTGGTCTGTTATAAATTTTATGTTTGTTTTTGGGCAATGGAAAGTGTTGTGAAGATGAAACAGGTTCTCCATATTCTCTAAGTAATAAAAATCAATGTCATGCCTGTGATTTGGAGCACTGAGCTTAATGTCTCAGGTCCTTCTTTCAAGTTCCTTTCCTTTGGATTAATGGATACCATAATTAAAAGAAGGGGTAAAAATAGATATATATAAGTATACATAGCTCAGATACAAATCTGCTACAGAAACTATTGATTTATAATGTCCCTCTATAATGAGAAGACTTGGGAGATACATTTTTGAGTGCTTATCTTTAAATGATGTTGCCGGAACTTTTGATATGTAACATTAAACCTGTGATATGGTACCTGGTCATGTTTTAGTAGTTGAAGATCTCCTCAGCTCACAATTACTATGTAAACTGGAAAGGAATGGACTCAGAATCATCTGCATTGTCACAGATTTTCCTCACAATTCCAGCTGATGCCAATATCTGAAAAAAAGCTATCTACTTGCTTCTCATCCACTGGGACAACTTGGGACAATAACATGGTTTGTGTATGTGCATTTTTCAGACACATACATTTGACACATCTATAAACTCTATGTATCTGTATATGTGAACTCATATTTGTAGATGTGGCAAAGGTGCTAGTTAACATGCAGTACAGATTCATACCTGTTGTAAGAACATTTCACATCCAGGCATTTCAGTGCTAAAATTCTTCTGCAGAGTCTAATAAAATACTAGGATTTTAAGAACTTTAGAGGATGCTCTGAGATAGGATGAGAACAAGCGAGCCTTACGTACTCCCAGCTTTTCAAAGACACTGGTCTAATAGTCTGAAGAACCATGTTCTTTCTTGGAAATTGAGACCATATGCTTTGTTTATGAAGAAATAATGAGACCATATTTTTTAGAATCCAATTATCTATACAACAATAGTCTTCTGAACGCAAGGTGCACCAGACTTAAGAGGCATGGAAATAACCCATATACCCTCAGGTTAGCTAGAGAAACATAATTACCACACAAACAGAACTAGCCTTAAAAAAATTGTTCTTGTCACTCTCTGTAAAGAAATTATATTGCCTCTATTTAGCAGATGAGGAGAACTGACACGAAGGAAATGCTAAAGCAAGTACCTATCTTTAAGCAGCTTTCTGAGCTTATCTTTCAAGAGCTTAGACTATTATTGACTGAAAATCTATAGCACTGTTGCCTTTTGAAGCACATTTCTTGTTCATATTCCTACCCCATAACCACAGGACTTTCCTATCTTCGTAGAAAGTCAGTTGTCTCCACATCTGCAATTACTTAACACAGCCTGAGGCTATAAAGAGTGATTATGAAGATCAACAAAGAAGACATTTGTGAAGTGTAATTCAGCAGCATGTGCCATTGTATCTGTAACACCTCTGGTATTTGAATAGAGCCTCAGGTCAAAATTTTGGACGCGGTGAAGGAAATGTCAGGAAGATAAAGAAAAGATGTATTGTCCATTCAGTTTTTTGTATCAAATATTTTTTCAAGTCAGCACGGAGAAAAAAAAATCTTTGAAACATGAATCTATCAATCAAACTATGACTTTGAGGATCAGGAAAACCTTGCCTTATCTGAACTATGGCAGCAACATATCTATGTTATTGTTTCTGATATTAAATTAAAAACTATGTGGAAAGATAAAAGTGTTCAATGAGCTTGTTTTTCACAGTAACACCTCTCATAAATTTGGAAAAAGGGAAATGATAGAAATTATCTCTAGTATAGTGTAAGTGGATTTATAACAAAACATTTTAAAAGTTTGAAGAACATGCTACAACTAAAACCACAATGAATATATTTATGATGATGAATATGCAATTAGCAACTGAAATGGGACTTCAGAAATACTGTTTGGAATGTTTTAAAGCATTGGTGTCATGTAAAAATATAAGTATCTTTCCATACTAATCTTTTGTTCCAATAGGCAGCTTTGAAGTTCTGGGGACTGTGGAGAGAGGCAGCAATTGGGTATGACTGGCAAGAGAGTCTGCTATTGCCCAGAGGCATAGTGTGAAGAAAGAGTAGATCTGAAAAACAACAACTAAGAACTCAATAGCAATAAGGATTAGCTTCCTAAAGCACTTTTCCTTACTCCCCTTCATATAAGTGATTGGGGCAGTGGGATGGCTTCCCTCTAGTAACTAAAGGTTGTCAAGACCCTGTGTCCTAGAAACTTCACAGCTCTTAAAGCATGAAGCTGGAATTTGAATGAAGGCTTTCATCTAGGCTTATGCACACAAACCCACAACAGTGACATGAAGCACCTGAAGCCCAGATTGGATGTTCCCCACTTTTAATTTCTTACCCTAAATTTATTCAGTTCATACTTTGCTGTATTAAGCAATTAATCACATCTCCAATGCCTCAAGCTGGACATCCATAAATAATGTTCTGTTACCCATAACGTGGGAAAACCCCAGAATAAGTGACCTCCCTATTTGGTCTGTTCTAAATGCAAAGATAGAATCCAGACCTTTCTCTAGCTGTCTCACCTTGGGATTGCCCCCGCAATACCTTTTCTTACTCTTTCCATACTTCCATGCAATGGTAGGGTAAAAGTCCTGTAAATAAAAGCGTCTAACAATTTGCAATATTGATCATATGCAGAACTGAGGAGGAAAAGCACTCCTGTGGTCACATGGTTAAAGACTGGTAAGTTAGTACAGTGGATTTTTCAGAAAAGTGCAGCTGTGGGATGTGTTAGCTTAGTGTGGGAGAGGAATCTGGGAGCACTTCTAAACTCCAGATTTGGAGTGTGTTTCAGTACATTTCAAAAAAGTGCCTGAAGTGCTCCAGCATGTGTTTTTCTAGATCTACTGGCAAAACTCTCATCTTGTCCTTCAACTGGATGTCTTTTGTCCATGACTTGCAGTTCACTTGGCAGTGATAGTGCTGCATGAGGAGGAATAGTGAGGAGCTGCATTTGAATACTGCAGGATCTAAAGTGCCTGCTGTCTGGGCCATTTCCCTCATGATAATGTGGAACTCTGCTTGAACTTTCCAAGGCCATTTTGCATTTTATGTACCACTCCCATATAAACCTTTTAATACAAAGAGTTTCTCACTGTACAGGAGCAACTTATTTTAGGTTGAATAATTACCTCTCTGCAGCTGTTACACACCACTCCTATAATGACTTTTAAGAAGAACAATGACACAATGATTCTTATGGCAGCATTTTTAGGTGATTCCATTCTCTTGTCTGCGGGTTTGAGTTTGTGCTTTCTCCACTTGGCTGCATAAGTTGTACACATAAGGTCTTACTTCAGTGAGATGTATCTAGTTTCTAAATAAATGAAATGTTTGTATATATATATTTTGTGCTGAAATCCTCCTTAATTCTCTGTTATGATTTTAACAGGATGACAGGAAAGTGATTGAAGCTTTCAATTCAAGAGAACATTTTTTATAAATTTGATAAATTTTGTGTACACATGCAAGTGCTGGCATGAACAGGAATGAAAGCAAGTGGTTTCATGACATAGAAACCTGCAAGCAAATGGCATCAGTGTGACTGGTGCTGCATGTGGTTAATTTGCTGTGTGCTTTGCTCTTGCAAGGGAAATGCTTCCCCACTGATATATGTGAAAACGCTGACATTTTGGGGGCTGGGCTTTAAGTCATTCAGGTGAGTTACTTGAAAAGACATTTTTTATCTCTACATTTATGTGTTCCTTCATCTTTTTTTTTTCCCAGCAAGTGTTCAAATTCTGTTCCTGTGTGGTTCTTGGCAATATGTGCTGATAAGTATCTCTCTGAGCTATGAATTAATTTTGATAATGACATTTATATCCCTATACCTTCAGGTCTCTTTCACAGTTCTTATGAAAAATCTTTTCTTACTATTAAGACATTTACATAGTAATGACTTTGAATATCTATATTTTAAACATTTTTATTAATGTGATTTTATCTAAGAGATTTTAGGATGTTTATCTTGAAGGAGTGCTTTGAGGAAAAATTAGTATTTTGTTTTATTCTTATAATTTCTCTTCTGGTTTGAATCTAAATTGTTTTGAGGAATTTTACTTAAAAGTATCTAGAGCTTAATACAAAAGGCATACCTCTCTCACTCTGGGTACTGTAGAGTTTACTCAGTGGAGAAGTGGAGACACCAGAGGCTGGTGGCAGTTCTTTGTAAGGAGGAAGCTTAATGGTGTAAGGTAGTTTTTAGTCCTTATTTCAGTAGCTGTGGTCCACCAAGGTCCTAATGCGCTGTTCTAAGCTAAATGCAAAGTAGTATCCAGTGCATTTTCCTGTTTTACAAACAAAAGACAAGGGCTCGAGCTGCAAGCTGTCATCTGTCTGGGGGCAGCAGCAAAGACTGCCTTTGCAACTGTGTTTTGGTTAGAGCTTCTAGAAGCTCTTTGGGCTTGGTTTGATTTACTGGTTTTTCTCTATTTTTCTCTGTAAAGATTCTTTAAGCTGAATGAAAAGGCCCTTAGAAACACTTTTTTTGCAAAGGGCATTGCTGCTGAGTTCGCTGCTCCCTGAAGGGATGCACAGCTGAGATCTAATGGCTCTTCGCTGCCAAAAGGGGCAATCCCACTCCTTCACTGTGACAATTCACTGACAGCTCTTCTCTGAACCAGTTCTGTGTGCTGTCCCAGTAGGACATGGTTTCTTTTTCCTTAGAGAAAATGAACTTACTGCTGCTTTAGTTAATTGAATCAACTTGGCAATGGGCAGTATGCTCAATGTGTGCCTGGAATGTCACGAGAGGCACATGATCCAGGGAAGGGCAGATGTCAGGTAATGTGTAAAATTTTGGCATGGAAATTTGTCTGGGAAGGCATTGGTTTACCGTAGGAACATACTGTCCTGAACAGCCTTACCAAATGCAATACAGAGCTGACTTAAAACTCTTCTACTCCTTTCCTTACTCAGCCTCCTGTGTAGTGGTAGAGCATAAGAGAATCAATTGTATGAAGTTATTATCCTTAGGGCTGATTCAGAAAAACCCATTGCCTTTAATTTCCTCTTTTCCCCAGGAGGGTCCAGCCTTGCTTTTTACACTTTCCTTCTCATAAAAAACTACACTTTTAATCTCTTCTGTGGGTTAGAACTTTGGCCATGGGGATGTGATACGGGTTTCAGTTTGAATATCCCCTGGGTCACAGAAACATCAGTAAGTATTTTTGGTTTTTTAGAACTGTAGTTTCATGTTTTTCTTTACTGATTTCCAGTGTATATTATTGGTCTTTATTAGAATGACTTCCATTCACATCAGTGGGAATTGCAAAACTCAACCTGAATCCCTGAAAGTGCCTATAGAAATTACTTTTCTTGTTGCATCCTATATGAAATAGAGTGATACTGCCTTTTAGAGGAGAATTCTATGACTAGCGACTGGCTCTTGGCAAAGAAACAACATTGCCTTATTTTTCTTCTCTGCTTCTCCTACTTCTTGCAGATATTTGAGAGAAATCAGAACTTTGAAAGAAATAGATAAATTTGAATTCTCCATGTCAGTCATTTTGTGTCTTCTTGGCTTTAGTGCACTTCACTAAACAAGTAAAAAATATAAAATCAAAACAAGAAATCCAGTATTATCTATATATCCTATTACATTTTTCATCATAGCAAAAGTTGTCACGACAAGCAAGAGTTGATAGGAAGACACACTGCTGCCTGTGTTTCTCATCTTTGTTGTTAGTATCTGCCTTCTCAGTGGTGCACAAACATCCTGATTGAAATTGCACAAAAGATAATTTGCCAAAATAAAAAAGCCTTCAAAGTGGAGTCCTTTATTTTTCTTAGAATCAGAAGGTCACAAAGCCATTCTTATTATCAACATACATTAAATAGGAAAGGATCTAATTAACCAAGTTGTCTATTGGCCATTTTATTGTGCACTGTACTCATATTGCCTCTAAAGATAACCATTGATGTCTGCCTTTATACTGCAAAGCATCAGAGAAGGAATATCATTAACCCAGTATTTGTATAATTGTGAACCGTATGATTTAGAAACAGAAAAGCTGTTTGGACTACAACTAAATCTTGCCAAGATTGAATTTTCCAATTGGATTGTTTTCCTTAGGGAGTATAATATGAACAGTGCTGAAAATTATACTGTGGTACTATAAAGCATATATTGTATCCATTTTCTTCTCTAATCAAGCTACTTTTAATTACCTGTGATCTAGGAAATTTACTTGATTCTCTAACTTATGCTCCTGTAATTGTAAATAAGTGATTTTTTCTTTGATCATTGCACCTTAAAAACAAGCACTTAATGTTCTCTGTTGGTTTGAATATTTTTTTTTAAATTTCTTTTTATTTGTGTCTAATTCAGTCTTTACATTATGCATGGCAATGGATATCTAAGGACTTTTCTCAGTGCTGGAATATTAGCTGGCCTATCTGGGCCTCCCTGGCTGGTGCAACCATGACGAAGTATGTGAACAAGAGTTCCATGACGAAGTATGTGAACAAGAGTTCCATGACGAAGTATGTGAACAAGAGTTTTTGCAAGCAGACTAGAATCCTGTTCCAAGAAGTAGTGTTAAACACAAGTGCAGCAGACTGTTGGCAGGTTTTCTGGGTGGTAGAGGAAGGAAAAGCAAAGGTTAACAGCAAGAGACCTTCCTCTATCAGTGAAAAGTGTTACTCTTTTCCTACCTGTGTTATCTTCTTGGGTAGTATTTATTGCTAGCTATTAAAAAGCTCTTCTTACCATTCATTATGATGTCAATGTCTTTTAGATAACAATCTGCACCTCCATTTCTTTCCTCTGGTTTCCTCATTATGTGAATTCCTACATGTGTATAAATTACTGTCAGTGCTATTTCTCCCCAACATTTCTTCTCCTTTCACCGTACAAATAATTTTGCATTGACTTTCATTTCTCAGTGACATTTCACTTGACTATATCCTCAGTATATTTCTGACATTCTAAGTTTTCCAGTTTCCTTCATATTAATATCTCTATTCTCTTTTATGTTTACACCGGTGTTCTATCTAGCAGCAACTAAATGCATGCAATTAAGGTGGTAGTTTCACACCTGTCAGATAATTGATTTAGCTCTGCTTAAAAATAAGACATCCACTTGATTCTGATGTCATAAATTTATGCGTTTTGACTGCAGTTTGTCAGTTAGTTTCTGAGGCTTACCACGTTAAAATGCAGTTTTTTCCTTTAAACATTAACATTAATGCTTTTTTCTTTTTTAGTACATTCTCTTACCCCTTGTCCATTCCTTTCCAGGAAAAGGGAGTAATTTTTAACCTACTGATGTAGTTTTCTTTTGTATGCCTAGGAGCTGTTTGTATCTGAAAATCATGATAATATCAGGTTTAGGATTAACTCTGCAGTTTAAGGGATATTGTGGGAACGGGTCAGAACTCTTTGCTGTTCCAGTCTGCCTTTCTCATGCAGCTGGAAAATGTCCTCTTGGAAAGCCCCTAGGAGTGTCACAGCAGGCAGGCAACTGGAGTGGCTGAGCTTCACAGGCATCCTGGGGGCTGCTTAGCACATCAGAGTAGAATGTTACCTCAGACACAGGGAGGCAACAGCAGAGCCACACACCAGACCCTCCAGGTTTCTTTGCAGTCACTGTTCCTGTGTCTCAGTGCTGGCAAGGGTTCTTTTGCTGGTAGTATGATGGTACTTTGAGGGCTGTGAGCTGTGATAGTTTTAGTAGTTGCAAATCTGGCTAATTTCATACACACGAAGGAATGAATGGATACAGATGAAGGTCTAATGATGAACTATACAGACAATGGTTCAATTTATATGCTAAACTAAGTTAAGTTAAATTAGATTTATCATTCCCCTCTATGTTATGTTTGTGTTGGAAATAAAACCACAATTTTCTTGATGTCTCTAGTTATCTTACAAATAAGACATTAGAGCTAAAATAGAAGGGAGAAGGGGAAAATGGAAAACATTGTTTATAAATATATGAACAGCTGTTTTGCAAGCAGAAAATGCTGCAGATTCTCACCATTAGTTCTATATTCTCTTGCAGAGTGAATGCTTGACAATTGCCGTATTCTAACGATACAGTCATCAGTATGATTCTCCTGTTGATGAGTTTAAAACTCAGTTTATTGGTAGTGGAGATTGTTTTGGCAGGATAACATATTTCAGGCAGGACAGATTCGATAACATTTGGAAAGCTAGACTTAGTCAGGTAGCATCAGCAGTTTACAAACTAAGATTTAAAGAAAATAGGAGAGTTCTTTTGCTTCACCTTTCAGCTAGGTATTGCATGGCGAATACTGTATAGGCACTGAATAGTCCATTCAAATATTTTAGTAAATTCACTTTGCATTTGTTTGCTGCAAAAAGGCATCAGAATCCCCAGAGAGGTGAATTTATTGTAGTTATTATTTGCAGTGTATTGGTTGTCCAGTTCTATTAGTTTTTATTTTCATTTTACTACTGATGAACTTTTCAAACCTTTGCATGGTGAAGAGGGCTATTGTACTCCATTACACCAGAAAAATGTGACTGACTTTCATCTACAGATTGTCTTAAGGTCTTTCTAAAGCTCATGGGAATGCAAAATAAATGTGTAATAAGAGACTTGGAGACAACAGAAGCTACTCTTTACCATGCTAGCAACTAGAATTTAAAAATGACCTAAAATGCTTATGTGTTAGACATTGTTCACACTTAAGGCATTCTTTCCTGGAAGGCAAAGGAAGGATTAAATCTACAGTAAGGGCCTGTTCAACCTTGAGAAGAGATGACTGAGGGGAGACCTCATCAATGTATACAAATATCTGAAGGGAGGGTGTCAAGGGGATGGAGCCAGGCTCTTCTCAGGGATGCCAAGCAAGAGAACAAGAGGCAACAGGCAGAAACTGATGCACAAGAAATTCCACTTGAGTATGAGGCAGAATTTCTTTACTGTGCAGGTGTCAACGCAGTGGAACAGATTGCCCAGAGAGGCTCTGGAGTCTTCCTCACTGGAGATGTTCAAGAACTGTCTGGACTCAATCCTGTACCATGTGTTCTAGGATGACCCTGCTTGAGCAGGGAGGTTGAACCAAATGACCCAGTGTGGTTCCTTCCAACCTTACCCATTCTGTGTTTCTGTGAACTCAGACTCACAAACAGCACTGTGGTATTTCAAAGGCTCAGAAAAACAATTAGAAAATCCTGAATACTGGGCTGAAAGCCAAAGAAAATGCAAAGCGCAAGAGTATGTCTCAAATCTCATTTCTCTCCAGATATCACAAACTTATCTGCTTTGAGGTACGGAGACTAAAAGCCATCCAACACAGACATACTTCGGCATTAGTTTTGGAGGAATGGAGCAGATCTTCCTTCTTTCCGTCATGACAGAGTTAGGCAATATAATCCTACTGCCAAGTGACATGTTTTATGTAATGAACTAGAGGAAGTACAGAAAGGAGAAGAGTAGGAAAGGCTGTGTAGTCCAGCAGTTAAGACCCTTTTTTTGTGGGGAGTGGAGGTGGGGAATCTTGACTTCCATTTCTGCTTTCACAATCATTTATGGATATTGTTCTGTAAGCATGAATCAGAATCTGAGTTTCCTAATCCTATGTTGGTGTCCAAACCATGAGTACATGGACATGATTTACTCATTCTACTTCCTTTCTGCTAGGCCTATACCTCTTCCTTTTTTCCTGCCTTTTTTTTCCTTTGTGAGAGACACAGATCAAAATGGAAAGTGAAGTCACCTAGCTTAAACTGATGAGCTGGTGGGTGGTGAATTTTTTCTAAGAGATGGAAGATGAGCAGGACATGAAATCAAATTTTACCATTCTGGATGAGTATGTGAATGACCAAGGTATTATTTACAAGACATTTTAAAATAAATATAAAAATAAAACATTTTCTGAGGTGCCTGTAAGGGAGTGTAGATTAGTCGCCACATTCTACCCTTCTTGTCCCTTATTTCTGTCTATTTCCTGGCCCATGGCCACCATTGCCCTGATCCTCTGACAGCCCTTTTCCACAGCTCCCTAGTTGGACCCTCCAAGTATGTCACCACTGGGGTTCAACTGTTGGAGCAACTGGTAGATGTCTGAATAGAAATCCCACCTGCAGGGTGGCAGGACAGAAAGGAACAGTTGTGAGTGATGCAGGGAGTAGTAGTGGCTGAAAGACATCTTTAAAGCTGCCAAGTAGGGTTATTTCCTAAGTCCTTCATTGCACAGGGAAACAAGGCTTTCTCTACGCTCTTTACACATAAGATATTTCTGGTAAAATCCTATTTGCATCATCAAGTTATCTTACTGGCTTCAGGAGGGTTCTGAGTATAGATCAGGCCTGGAGGCAGAAGGATCTCTGTGAGACCTGTTCCTGTAATGTACAATGTGTGATTTAATTTTTAAATTGACAACCGATTTTTTCATATACAGGCATTTTTTATATGTTTGACACATACAATTATATAATGCTGACAGCAGAGATTCCATGTCAGACCATGGAAACACTAGTGAGCTGTGTCCTTCTGCTCACTCTGTTTCCAGAAAGGCACCAGTGTGTGTATTTGAAAATGCACCTCTGGCTCGCTGGGGTATGTACTGTTCTGTGTGCAACATGATTTTCTGTATATCGTTGCCTTGTCAAACATGGTGTCTTTATTTGCTTCAATTTGTCCAGTCACTTGCTCTACCTGCATCATTCAACTCAGTCTGATTTCCCTAGAGCTTCTAAAGAATTTTTGCCTCTAGGATGGCACTTAGAGATATTTATGTACTTTGCTGAATCTGGAGCCTGACCCCTTTACTAGGACATACATTAGATTAACTATCTCTTCTTAGTCTATTTGCATAATAATACTACTGGTAACAATGCTAGTCTGATAGAGTTCCTCAAGAGTTCAAGAAGCTGTTAATTTTGTTTATTTTTAAAAATTTCTGCTTTTGCCATGAAAACAAAAACTAAGAGTGAGCAAGATATTTTAAGCTGATATAGTTGCTGTTAGAACTTTTCTCTGGGTTTAATTCTTCAAATAAAAGCATCTGAGCTGTAAAAAGTGAAAAATAACATATAGGTCAACACACAAACAGCAAACACACCTCTCACAATGTGATTTTGTCAGTTCAATCAAGCTCAGATTGATTCAAAGAATGAAATTGTTTGAATGTTTTTTCTGCTTCTGAAACACACAGATCCTAAATGGCAAAAAGTGTCTTTTTCTTATTCTGTTGACAGATAATTTCTCCATAGCTGCAGTGTTTCTGAATGGGAATTTCAGTCCAGGTCAACATTCTTACATGCTGACTGCTTTTTTTCCGTTAAAAAAAAAAAAAAAAAAGCCTGCCTGCCAAATGATTTCTAGCATAGTATTGATATAGGATTTCATAGATTTATTACTTTTTTCTTTTTTTTTTTATTGGTCAACTGAGTTAGCTTAGGTCAGGAAAGAGTTTTTATATCTTCCCAACATTTACTTTGCTGAGGCAATATAAAATAACATTTGACATGAGGTTATTTTTTTGTAATTGGTTCAACCACTTTTTCTCTAGTTCTCCATCCTTTTTCAATGAATATTTTATCTGTTATAGGTTCCTCTTGGGTGAAAATCGTCCTTGATTTGTCTTTGTTGATACATTTGGAACCAAAACACATCTGCTTCTAATAGCACCTAGTAGGATTTATATAAACTGGGAGATATTTTTATCTTTGTATGCCCAAAATGTAACTGAAACAAGTATTTCTTATTCCCGTGCAAGTCAGCATTGACTTGCAGAAAGAAATTATTTCTGATTTTTGGTAAACAGGAAAAGTAAGGAAATATTAGTGAGATTAGCCAGGGGGAAAAAAAAAAAGATAAAAAAAAGAAAGCCCAAACAGTATATTATTATAAATATGCTTCTAGAAACAAGGAAATTTCCAGACCCTGAAGATGCAAAAACTTGAGAACATTGAAAAGCCACCTCTTCGCCTACACATTTTGCTATTATCTGTCATTGCTGATTTCCTTTCTGTAGAGTCTATCAGGTTCTAACTTCCCTGTTGCAGTGGGATCACACAACAAAAGACTGTAACTACCACTTGACAAATATTTTTGAGTTTAATAAGTGCCTTTCTCTGTTCAGACTAAATTTTTTTCTGCCAACCAGCTACCCAAATTCAACCTTGCTGATGTAGCAAGCAAAACACCAACAATAACTAACCAGTCTGAGTCGGCCTTCTGTTCTGAGGGCACTCACAGCTGATCAACAGGAATCGTTTTCCTGGGAGCACCAGTTTCTGCGACAGAGGTGAGAGGGCTCAGTTGTAGAAGCTCATAAAAGTCTCTTGGTGGAGTGGAGTACCGAAGACATTTACTCTTTGTTGCTGAATTTGAGAGACAGAGAAGCACCAGGTCAGTAATACGTTGTTCTTGTGAAATGTCATCTCCCTGCTCTATGTCACCCTACACAGTGTCATCTCCTTGCTCTATTGCCTTGCTTTATACACTAAAACCTCATGCTTAGTCTCTTAGCCACAGCCTTATACTGGGGAACTGCTTTCTGTTGGTCTTGTAGCATTATTCTCAATCTGATCTCATTCTCTACCACTCCAATTTACTATATCTGTACCTTAGATTTATACAACTGGACTCCATACCTGTAACTTATTGTTCATTTCATGGTGCATAGCTTTGTATTTTGGAAGTCCTGAAGTGCATGCTTTTCAGCTAAGCCCATCTTACAGAGTATCCAGTCTGGTCAGTTTGAGCAAGACCAACTCTGGTGTTCTCAGCATTATTGGTTTTACAGTGAGCTCTGGCACCACTTGCAGAATTTACCTACTGTTGTCTTTTCATATTTTCTTTAGAAAAACAGTGAGTACAATTAGGTTTTAATATAAGTTTTAATTAAATAGTCTTATCTGGGTTTTGTTTTTTAGTTTGCTAGCTTAATAGGACCAGTGAGTTGTTTAGCATACAGGATGAATGGTGCTCACCATTCATGACCAACTATTTAATTTTTCACTTTTATCTTCTTCATTCAGTGTTTGGCTTTATATTTTATTTATTTCAAGTTATAAGAACATGCACCAAAGGTAGAATTATTAATTTCCTCATGGACTTTGCTACATACTCAGTGCTTCTGAGGCATGTATTTGAATACATTTCCAATAAACTCCTCTGAGATACAATATTAAGAATATTCCTGTTGTACTGAGACAGAACTGAGATACATGGAAGCTTAGACTGCAATTTCACAAGAGGCTAAGCTGATGCTCTGTTTTGGGTTTTTTTGTTTGGTTTTTTTTTGTTTGTTTTTTGTTTTGTTGGTTTGTTTGTTTGTTTTTAATTTTTAGACCGGTTTGTGTCATTTCAGTTTGTTATGTAGAAAACCATTTTTATTACTTTCTCCCTGGGTAAACTTCTTGCTATACTGAATTGTTGTGCAGGCTTGGGAGTGGTTTCAGGAGAAGTGATGGTGGAACTGGGCTTCCCTACCTGTCAAGAAAGGTGAGCAGTTAGATTTGTCTAGCTGTGTCTCTTCCAATCTCATCACAAGGTTCCATTTGGCTTAAAAGGAGTCATATTTGTGGCCACTACTGAGCTTAAAGGCCAATTGTTTCCCTAACCTGTTGTTACACGTCCCACCAGTTAAGAGTGCATACAGGTGTACAGTGCTGTTTAAACATCTTGGTACATTGTGTAACCTCATGGAGTCTGAGTGCTGTTACTAATCTATCTGTGTCGTTGTCTTTAGAATTAGTTTTTTGAATGGTCACATTTCAAAATTTGAATGGTGCTTTTGAATTAGTTTTGTTTTTCTTCATAGGCCTCTGCTGCAGCTGAGGGTAATGAGATGAACAGGGAACAGTACATGTACTAAAGACCGCATGGACTCTTAATTAGCAAGCAGAACATATATTACAGTTAAAAAAGGCTAATTCTCAGCATTTTGAATCTTGCCGAGCTACCAGATAAGAGATCTGTTTTCAGCTGCGCCATCCAAAAGTTCCAAGTACAAAAGTTTTTAACACAGGACTGGTAATGATCACTGTGGGTCCCTTCCCACTCAGGATATCCTATGAACCCCTGCGACAAACATAGAAGAGTTTCAAGTATATCTCAACTCTACATTTAGTCATATCTTTTTTTCAACTGGCTGATATAGATGATGAAGGGATGAAGCTCAGTCTCCTGCAACAGCAATATTGCTTTGAGGACCAGTGTTTACTTCTGTTCTCATCAAGTGGAAGAATTAGTTCAGGTATCTCTTGTGTGAGACTGAGCACAGTAACATGGCTAATGACATTTTCAAAGCTCTCTAAGGAGCCATGCTGTGCTGTTGAAAGTCACCAACTAGTACAGTCTGACCTTCTCTCTTACAAATCACAGGAACTCTTCACAGTGCATTCACAAAATCAATCGACAGTATGCTCTAGCAGTGGATGACTTTTTAGAGATAGGTCAGCTGTGATGAGTGCATTGTTAATTACCACTAGTGAAAATTTAAACTGCTACTTATGAGAGGTGAAATCAGGCTAAGTGATTTGCTTGACACCACCCTGGATCTTTTTGGCAGATGCTAGAATGGCATCTACTTTTCCAGAGGGCACAAATTTCCAAGAACTCTATGTAAATTTGTCCAGTTTCTCTTTATACCCCTTTACACTTTCTAACTCTTACAAAGGAACAGGAGCATCAAAGATGGAAGCTTTTTTTGTGATCCTTACTTATTCTTACAATCTACTTATCTTGTTCTCTGAGAGAGGGTCCTTCAGAGAAAAATAGCCTGCAATCATAACAAAAGCTGTATTTGTTATTGTCCCTGTCCTGCTGAGGTAGGTAGATGTTATCTTGAGCGCTTGCTTTATTGCATCTCATTTTACACAATGTAAAAGTACAGTTCCTAAGGGAGTTGCCAGCCAACCAGAAAATCTCTTTATAAAAGATCCTGGACAAGCCAATGGATTATTGTACACTGAAAGTCTGGTTATTTATTTCCTACGTGAATAAAACTTAATGAAAGTGAAAATGTTTTAGACAATATCTATATTTTTAAATGGTTGTAAGGTCTAGCCTTATATAAAAAATGCTTGCACTGCTTCAAAAAAGCTGGTGATAGCTGCTCTCAGATGGGAAAGTGCGAGTTTTTAGCTTTGTGCAAATGGTAAGTGTAATTTTTGGCAGCTTCTGTTTCTTTAGTGTTCAAGAACCAAAAGCAAGGTTGCCAAAACATGTAGCAGGAAAATCTGTTTCGATCCACAGGACAAAACTTGCATAAACATGGCAGTTCCCCTAAATCCTTTTTTTCCCTGCATTTTTCTTTTTAGAGTGAGCTTCCCTGCAGTGTTTGGGAATACCAAATTCCCCCTATTGTGCTCAACACAAGAAGACACGACTAAGAAATTACCTTTCCTCTATTAAGTGAAATTTGACTAACTAATGAAGGGAAATGAAACATTTCCAAGAGTCCCCATATTAAGATCCTCCTTTTCAAGAAGGATCTTTTTAAGCAGTGGTGTCTGTAATGCTTTTAGCTGGTGGATATTGGAAGAAAAAATTTTGTAGTTGTGTGCAACAGAGTTTTAAGAAGACAACATTGTATATGATAAAAACTATATGGGTTATTCATTGTAAAAATAATAAGAATGACCTGGAAATACTTGTTTGGAAGCAGACGCTGCTTCATTAGAAGCAGAAGCATTGATTGTTAGCTTGTGAATAACCTTTTCATTTTCCCTTAGGCTACCCTGCTCGTGCTTATCCTGAGTTGTCGCTTGCTTCTCTTTGTGACCATGTGTGCAGCCGAGGAACTCGCTATTGAGGGTCATTGTGTAGGCACAGTGTGATTCTTGTACTCTTGCCTTGGACTTCCAGGCTTACTAGCACATTTGAGATCCTTCCTTAAAGCAAGAGGGGAAAAAAGCCTCAAAGATTTTACCAAGGGTTATTGAGTTTTGGTGGGAATGGATCTTCCCAAGGGAAGAGCTGGCACTGATTTTACAATTAGAAACTTAGCTGCATTAGCTACTATAAAACTTTCTCTTGAGATTATCACCAGCTAAAAGTTGTCAGAGCCAACACTGACTAAAGTGATACATGTTGACTGGAGAGGATATTTAGGTTTTGCTTATTTATTTATTGTGTGTATATTTGCACACACCAAAGGTACCCCCCCCCCACCCAGGGTTATTACCTGTTCCCTGCCTCCCAGTATATATCCTAATATGTTTCTCTGGAATATGCCAAAGCCTTCTAGTAGCATATTACTAATGCGCCTCCTATCTTTTTATATGTTGTTTACTCTTTTCTTATCTTCATGGAAGGAGAGTTTTATTTGTAGTAGGTTTCATTTTGATACAAGTCCTTTAGAAAACAAATATCCTGCTGTGTCTTTCAGGTAGGACACATCAAAGAAGACACTTTGCATTTAAAAGACAGTGAAGTTTGCAAAAGTTCTTAGTTCTTTTCAGATTTAATGCCAGGGGTTTAAATCTGCCCTGGAGAAGCTAAAAAATGCAAAAGTTATTTAGTTTGGTGGTAGAAAGCAGCCTTTCACCTGGAGAGTTTAAAATTTAAAAAACCAAACAAAAAAAAATAATACTTTAAATGATCAGCTTTCCCTCCTGGCTATTGATGGTTACATATTTCTATCAAGTTGTTACTAAATACCCTACAGAGTATACTTTTCAGGAAGTTGAGAAGACATGGATGGTAGTCTGAAAAAATTACAAATGAAACATACAGGATCCTTGCTAGGAAGATTTACAAGTATTTTTAGGAGGCTCAGATCAATCCTTAGAAAGTGATTTCTGTAAAGATTCTTGTTAGGTAAATGGCTAAACTCAAATCTGTTAATTTGATTTATGCAAAATGTTTGTGGAGTTTGAGGCCTGTAAATTGACAGAGTTGAGGAAAAAAAAGGAGAATGGAGAAGTGATACATATAAACCATATGTTTTAGATTAAGAGTGTGGATTTTTTTTCTTGTAACTAAATTTAGACCCAACTGTAAAATTGGCCTGTTGACTGGAATTTTTTTGTCTACAGTAGGTGTGAGGAGTCCACAAAAGACAAAATTAGACATATACCAAAGTCATATGCATGAACAGAAGGATAGGCTACATTTTAATTTATAGAACTCCAAGTAGTAACTTGCATGCATTTAACAGTACTGGGTAAAGAGGAAGAAAGCAAAACTGCAAATTATCTTTAGGTCGATCTAGCCATTAAAATGGTGAATCTGTTGTTTTTCTGCTATGTAGTTTAGTGGGATTGAGGTAAAAAGGAAATGCATATTCCTGCATATTATTGCATTGCTAGTGAGGTTTTTTTAATTGCAATGAACTTGATGTACTATGTTTTATTCTAAGTAACAACATGAGTTTCTTGCTCTGAGGAATAGAAGACTGTAGTGACTGCTGCTAATACTTACCCTCTCTAGTTTTCTCAAGGCTGTAAATACAGAGAATGATATTTGCTCAAGTCCTGGCTTGGTAAATGAATCTCTTCTTCATAACTTTCACTGTTGGCGACCATATTTGTAGTTTAACTTTATTACTTTATTTACCACCTTCATTTCTTCTCTGTGTCTCTCTTCTTATGTCTTTGTATTTCTGAGTCTCCTCCCTTACACTTTCCTCCCCCAAATTCAAGTGCTATTTCTCGGCACTGATTCTTTGATGGTTGCAGTGTGTAAAGACTTATGAATTTTGAGTCAGAATTCAGTGTTCCTGTTTGTTCACCTGGTCCCCACATGCAATGCAAAGTCTGCCAAATGGACTAGATTAAATATGCAGGATTCCAACTGATTTTCCACTGTCACTGGGCATTCTTTACAGCCACTAGGCATATTTTAAATTTTCAGTTCCAATTAAAAAGGACATGTATTATTTTCTTTCTGCTTAGTTTATAAGACAACTAAATATTAATGGAGAAGAGTTTTCCTGAAAATTAATTTTTGCAGTTATTCCAAAAGAACATCACTAGTCTTCTGCATCAAACTTAAGATAACTTTCTTAGCAATACAGGGTGGACCTGAAAAGTACTAATGAAATGCTGATATTCACAAGTAATTCAACAGATATGCATGGTGGAAGATAATGATCTGGGGAAGCTCTTAACTCTACTTAACCTCTTTCACTACATAGGATATGGGTTTTTGTTCTGCTGCATTTAGCAGAGTTTGTGCTCAGAATTAAACATATGTTTAAATTCCTAGTTCAGTGAAAATCAATTTCAGTATGTGTTTAAGTATAATGGGAGATTTAATGAGAGGCAAAATATGGTCAGTCCAGTCGTATAACTGGGTTGTAGTTCAGTTCTATCAGTGGTCATTGCAAGTTCAGAGAGGCCTCTTTCATAGACCTGTGGATTACCATAGCTTTTGTGATCTGTGCTTTCCATCCATTTTCTATTTCCTTTTAAATTCATGATCTGTGTTGGAGCATTAATTTTATTGTTAGTAAAGTAATAGTATGACTATTTCAAAACTACTGTTTCTATGATTTTTACTTACAAAATAAGGCCATTGCTTTGGTGCTGTTTTAAAGCGAGAAAATTTGTCTTTTCAGGAGCTGCATAGATTCTGAGGGGGTAACAGTGAAGGGTAGCTGGGTTTTTTTCTTCTAGCTATTCCTGAGGAATGGATGCTGGTCTGTTCTCCCATGGAAACCTGTAGAAGATTGTTCATTAGGGTATAATGCAGCTATATAACCAGAAGCTATATAATGCAGCTATATAATCCATAAAATTAAGGATTGATACATAAACTCAAAGTAAGTGTTCTCAGTAATACTGCTTTTCAGCATTTCCTTCTTTGTTTTTTTCCCCCCCGCCATTCCCTCCAAATCTAACTTTCCCAATTGTATATTCCATATTTTAGATTTGTATTTTCTTCTCTATTTGCCTGAATTCAGTTTAGGCTTGAGTTTCGCCATTCTTCCTTGTTTCCAAACTTATGTTTATTTTGGATTTGTTTTTTTCTTAATGAGAGTAAAGGGTGCTGGAGCATAACCAAAAGGGCATTTTCTTTGCCACCTCCTATGACTATGAACATGGCTTTGACAAGTCAGAAAGAAAACCTACTGAATGGCCATGGCATGTAAAATGTAGCACAGAATGAATCATTTTCAGCAGCCTTGGTGAAGTGGGAGATGTTCTGATTCGAACTGGAACCGTCCACCTACTTCTGTTCATTACATCGACGCTGCTCTGTTCTCTTTGCTGAACTCTGAGAGTTACTTATCCACCCACATGGGTAATCTACAGAAACCATTCTGAAAGGTTTGTTCCTTACCCTATAATCTTTTATACTTTCTACCCATTTTGTGTCATCAGTTATTTTAGATTTTTTAAAAAGTAAGTAATATATGTTATATCAATATAGGGTTTGACTCAAAGCTGTAAAATTCTAAAAATTCATATTTAAGTAAATAGCAACTTTAAAATATGGATTGTATATAATTTGCTGTGAGAGATTATAATTAGGTTTTAAATAGCATATTTAATATTTCAATTATTTGACAAATTGCTTTCTTACTTTTTTATTATAAAAATGGTTTAATTAATTCTAGAAGCAAATAGTTAATACTCTTTAATCTTCTTTTCTCTAGGGTGTTTCTTTCCATTTGGTAAAGGCAATGAAGTGAAGTGTTATTAACAATTTCAGAGCAGAAGAATATGAGATGTACTTTTGAGAAACAAGTGTGAAATATCCTGTGTGTGACATGTTTTGTATTGGCTTTTTGGTGGGTATCCATAGATCTCTTCTCATAGCATTTTCCCTGCTCTCTCTTCATTTTTAAAGTAACCTTCCACTTAGAAAGGATTGCAGCATATAGCATATTCACACACTCTCACTTGCAACAAACCTGGTAGTTAAGTCTTCACAACTGGCAGCTGCTGGGAATTACATGTGTTACCCATCTCCACGGTACACTGTGGCTGTGCCTGCTCAGGGATTGTGCTGCTGTTCCCGCTGTCCATCCGCATACTGCATCCAATCCCCAGGGCCAGCTCATCTTACCTGGAGTTGGTTCATCACAGCAGGTAGTCCAATGTATTATAAATCAAATTCCTCACCCTCAAAAAACTAAGTAAAGCAAGTCTGTCTGAATAGGAAGAGAGGAAAATTACTCCTGAACTCCATGCTGTGATGGTTATGTTGCTCATATTCCTTATTTTGCAAGTAGGGTGTTTCTGCATGTACACAGTCAGAGCAGTTACTGATGTGCAGAGAGTCCCCAGAAAAAGGTGTGATGGAGGTTATAAGCCTCTGGCATAATTCAGTGATTGATGACTTGTGTGTGTGTCTTGCAAAGGGCCCCCAACATCCACTTTCCCAGGTGCCTCAACAGATGGATGTATTTTATTAGAATGCAGATCTGTTAAGGCACTCTGATACCATTCCAGCCCTTTCATGGGGTATAAAAGGTTGAGAGCATAGATTATACTCCCCGCTTTCCAATTCACTGGCTTTTCGGAGAGAAAATGTACCTAGATAAAGTCCCCCCCGGCAACTAAATAAGCAGTTTGACAGTAAAAGTTGTGGACTGCTGAGCACATCTGGAAGGTAAGCGCATAAATTGTAAAACCAATCCTACAACTGCATTTAATCTGTCCTACATACGTGCCAAAGTCTTCCCTCTTCCCTTGCTCAGACTTTCATAATTCAGGGCTGTAATTCACCTGGGGGTCGCTGGTGCTCTGTCAATTTTAATTGTTCTAATTACTTAATTATCTGCTCTGGTGAAGTGGTAAAGCCTTGACATTTCACACTTTCCCTAGGAATATGCATCTGTGTGATAGATTGGTCTCTGTATTTGGTAAATACAGGGAAAAATAATTCAGACAATCCAGTGTTTCAGTGGCAATGTCTACATTGTTACTGATTCATTACATTGGGCTACTGAGAGACTTGTTTTCTCAGCCTGTAGATCTTTGTGAGAGGTTTCCTCTTTAAAATGAATCTACTCAGTTTTGAATTTGCTGATAAGACAGGAAGGCTAAAAAAGATGTGTCAAGTGGCACTTTTGCAGGCTAACCCAACTCACTTTACAGTGGCTTCCTTTGAATGACAAGGGAGTAGCATGGCCTCATTAAGCAACAAAGTTATCTTGTATACAGATATTGACCTTCAGAGATCATAGTGGTCACTACTGAGTGACATTTCAGGCAGAACTGTAATAGATGATGTGATTAAAACTTTGAGTTTAAAAAATTTGACAAAAAAGGCATTTTTCTGCAATAAGTAGGCTTTTGTTTCTATGTTGTGGATTTTCAGTACAGAAGAGACAGTAAATTTCAGTCAGGTTAAACTTTTGCATAGTAAATGTTTCTGTAGTAAAGAAAAATTGAAGAGTTGAGGATCCTAAATGCTATTTACTGTTACAAATTATTTCGTAAATGTATCTTTTGTTTTTGTTTTACTTCTCTGAGAGCGGGAAAGAAAATCTTCAATGTTTTTTCACGGCTGCGAGATGCCAGTTGATAAATGGAAGGTACTAAAAAAAAATTATTTATGAGGTAGCTAATCCTTCAGTTTTTGAAACAAAATTGCTCCTGAAAAGCTTGAGAAGGCTTTGTGTAAGCTTTGACTGTAGAAATGAAAGTAGAATCTAGTGCCGTTCTACTAATAGCAGTTAAATAATTGTGCTCTTACTGTAATGGGGGCAAGTACTGCTAATTTTCTGTTTTCCTTCACTGGAGGCAAAGGAAGAGGATAATTTATTTCATCAAGAAGATTTATTTGGATGAAGGCATAAAGGGGACGGTGTGCAAAAAACACTGGTTTATAAGAAGAAAGATAATGTACAAGCTCTGTTCATCTCCTTGGAGAATTTCAGTAGTTGTAACTACCAGCATTCATGGAACCAAGTCTATAAACTCCCAAAGACCTGTGTCCCTCTCTCTCTCGTCCTCTCTCTCCATATGGAAATAGGCAGCATGCCTGTTGTAAGGATAATCATATACCTTTGCCTCATCTTAGCGCCCTGTGTCATTCAGAGAAAATAAATTTTTTTACTGATGGTCACAGTAGTAAAGCTACTGGAGCAGTAAGAAACCTTCTTATTGTGAGGGCTTAGTGTAGAAGGTCTGCTGATTATTTGGACAAGAGAATTCAAATATCAAGAGAACAGGTAATGCCAGAGAACAAGCCTCTGGAAGACATGAAATCCAGCAGCCTTCATCAATATTGTTGAGATTTAGGCCCAAGGAGTATATTTCTTGGTGTCAGTTATCATTGTCAAAGTTTCACTAGCAAATGTGCTTTCTTGATAAAGCTCTGGACTGGGATTGGCAAATGTGCACCTTAAGCTTATCTAAGCCATTGGAAGATTTGCTGAAAGTCACTTATCTAGTCTATGCCATAAGTTTTTTTTAAAGTTATTAAGGCATTATGTATTGATATGTTAATTACCTTCTAAAGATAGTATTTATAGATGAAAATTCTATATTGAGATGTAGATATTGGTATTTCCACAATTTATTACATTTTTAAAAGTACCTTTAAAAAAAATTGCAAATTCTACAGGCTAGTTATTCCTGCTGTAAAGCTGGGATTTGGTGAAAGACACAAATAGGATAAAGAGATTCTTTTGGTATTATTACTTCTAGGCTGGTGAACCTAGAAGTGCTTTCAAATTCTCGGCTTCCTCAGAGCAGGTTTTACTGGGTGCCAGTCCTCATCTTCACTTTTATTTTTTTGTGGGGAAATAGCTCATGTACTTCCTTCCTGGCTTCCATATCCTACTCAGAGTAGACATGGCTGGAGTCTGTGGTTTTGTGACACAGTCCAGCCAATGAGCCAGTGTGGTCTTACCTTACTGCCCTCCTACCACAGCCATTTTGCAAATACAGATTCTTGTCTGATCCCATGAGAAGTCAGCTCAGGAAGTTACGTCAGCATAAAACTGTTCAAGTTTTCTTGCACAGTTATTTTTTCTTCTGGTTCATCTTCTGAAATTGGCTTATCCTTGGAATCCCTTACAAGCTGTATCCTGCCAAGGAAAAAATGCAGATAAAAGCAGTGAGCTTGATTTCTACGTTCATTTTGTGGCAAGATCCGTGAAAGAAAATAATAGCAATAATAAATAATAATAACAGTAAAAAGAAGAAGATCATATTGAGTACTCTTCCATATTTTTTAGACAAGAAAAAGAAAACTTGCACAATTTTATATTTTTGTGTGTGTTTGTGCTTGCTCTTTAAAGTGAAATCTATGTTAGAATATCTTTAAAATAACCTATTGTGAAACTGAAGGTCAGGAAATTTGCCATTGAGAGGGTAGTAGGCTACGTAGAAGCTTTAGAAGGCTTTTTTTCCAACAAGCTTTTCTAAGGCACTTATTGCTTTGAGCTGCCTTCATTTAGTCTTCTCATTTCACTGTCTGGATATGGTTTGTAAGAATCCAGAGCTATTGGTTCTTCCTGATGCTTTATTGCAGTAGGTAAACGGAGTAATTAAAGCACATTTTCTGCATCTGATGGAGCAGTGGCATTAATGATATTAACAGCAGCACTGTGTTCTTTACATCCTTCCCTTCTGCCAGGTGTGGAAGCGGAGGAGGAGGACAAGGCAGTCTGTCACAGGCGCATTTCTGCAAAAGAAGAGACTGTGAGAAAAAATGGTAGGCTTCCTACACAACCTGATCCGTTTTCTCACGGTTCCTACTCCCACAACGCCTGCTGTGTTCTTATTAGGAGCTGCCTGCTCATTTCCAGTATCTGTCTAATTCCTTAGGGGACTCTATAAAGATGCATGGGTCATGCAAAGGCAAAATTTAGTAATACTCTAAAAATGAGTGCTAAATTCTCACAAATTGTATACCAGGTAAACTCAAATTACAGCGTAGCAATCTACTTTTTTCAAATAATTAGAAATAGTTTTCTCTGAGCCCAGTAACACTGTACACCCTGAGAGTATCCACAGGAATTTATTTTTTGAAAAAAGATAAAATCATTGATCTCTACTCACTGTCACAATTTAATAGACTCCATCTTCTCCCTTGCCTCAGCTTTGTTTTAATTTGTGCTTACCTTAAAAATAATTCCCTGAGTTTTCTTGCAGTATTTTGCACTAATAAACTATCCAAATATAAGATATTACATGATAACAGGATTAACTTTAGAAAAAAAATAAATATTTTAAAATGCTTTGACTTACGGAGATGTGTGAGTGATTGTCAATGGGTATATTTTTTTTTCGCTTGTTCTGAGTGCAGTAATAATTAATTTCACTGTTAGTTAAAAGTTCATTTTATACATCTTTATGAGACATTTATTTATAAACTTCCAGGATTCAACTTAACATCTTGGATATTTTTGTGATTTAAGAGACGATTTTTTTTACAAATTATGAAAGGTTCAGCTTTCAGTTGCACGCAATCAGCAAGGACAACATAGCAAAAGGGTCAAAGGAAAATCGCAGTTTAGGGTACCCTTTATATGTGCCTCCTCTCTCTGCTCTTTTCTCTCTCTACCCTCTTATAAATGTTCTCCTATGTGTGTACTGCAAATGGACTCTCTTTTTAGAAACATGAAGAAAACCAAACTGAAACCCCAAATCAGTAGTATGCTTTTATACTACTGCTTTTTACTTCCATGAATAAAAATGTTTGAATTAATACTATGAGGCTAACTGGTTGATGAAAAAAATGTATTGTATTTATAAGGTGGGGTTTAATGAGGCATAAAAAAGACCTTAAGCATAGTCTGCACTGGCCTTTGCAGCTAGCAGTGCTGTCATTTAGGTTTTGCTGGTGACTTTTGTAGCAGTGCTGGGACTTATGATGTTTGTAGTTGAAGCTTAATAGACTAGCAGGAAATAATTTCAACAAGCAAGTTCTTTTTGTTATGAGTTTTCCTGCTTTTCTTTGATATGCCTACTTATTGTTGGGTTTCGTTTTTTTTTTTGAAGGACAACTATTTTGTTAGTGTTTATCCAAATTAATTATCTTTACAATTCCTTTGACTATGAAAACAAAGGGCTGGATTTTCATTCGAGATGCAAACAAATCTATGAGAAAGCAAATGCTTTGGAATAAAGCCTAATTGTTACGGCTTCGCCTTGCAAATGAAAGATGTGACTTAAACTCTTCTTTCAATACTGGCACAGAAGCTGCAGTCTGAGCAACTGCTTAGATTTCTGGGACTTTGGGGAAAAAGGCTCCCCTTCGTTTTGGGCTTGTGGATAAAAGTGGCTGATGCTGCCACTTCTAAACACAGAGCTGTTGAGCCCACTCTTAGACTTACAGAATTATAGAAAGCATAGGTTGGAAGGGACCTTCTTAAAACATGTGTGCAGATAGGGAATTCTGCAGTGCTCTCATGCAGTTTATGAATTCCTTATGGCAGTGGCTGGGGAGGAAACACTGGATCTGTGTCCCTCTGGCAAGGTGGCAGCACTTCCAGGAAGAGACGCTAGTGGCTCTTTGTGTGAAAGGAAGCAGCTTCTGAAGGTCTCTTGGACTCATGGCAGAAGACGAGAACGATTTTTTCAAATTTATACAAGCAAACTCTGATTAGGCTTCTTTGTGTGCTGTCCTTAAGTGCTGATGTGGTAGCTTGCGATTTGTAGCTAGAAATCAGTTCCTGATTAGAAAGAATGAAAGAGCTGTTGCAAGTCAGAAGGCAGGTTTTTTCTGGTATTGTTAAAAGAATCTAACACCTTCCTCTGCTTCTGATACTGAATCAGACTAATTAAATCAATTCAACCTTGCAGCTTCTGATAATGTTTAGAAGGGTTTAATTTGCTTCTCTCCTATTTGTTTTGAAGTTTTGTTATCACCACTGGTGACTTCTTACATTGGTTTCTGTCATAGAACTTAATATTTAGTTAAGATCTTGAACACGTGGTGAAGGTCTTAGTGAATAGTTACACTATTGTATCCAAACCTTTTAAATGATGTGTTTGTTTTGAGAGTCGTTCATTTTCTTCATAGAGAAAAGCAAAACAGATTCTTGCTTTTCCTTTAACTTGATGTCCTCGGTTTCATTTTAATCACCTCTGCTGAATTTCTTTAGGTGATAAAAATGAAAGGTCTTAGTATGGTATTGAAAGCAAGGAGGTAGGTGTGAGAGGGAATTAAAGGATTGTTAGCATACAGCAAGTCACTGGAACTGAAGATACTTTGCTATCATTTCCTTGATTGTCCCTTTGGGAAAGAATCATATCTGTTTACCTAGCATGCTCTTAGCTCAGACCTCTTAGGATTTAGAGGATATTGAAAACAGCAATGTGTGGAGGCCAGATATATGCTAGAAGGATAAGGATGCCTGCATTTTGCCATGGGAAGTGGAATTATATCTCAATCCTGTGCACAACAAGCTATTTATCATGCTCAGAAAACAGCAGTAGGTAGCAAACTTGAAACCTTTGCAGCTAGGAGACTGTTTATATATCTTCAAACCTTTTTTCTTGTGAAGAAAGCATTCTCACCATCATGTCATGTTGCATTGTGGTTTACTGTGGAGTGCTGCAGTGATTTCTTATTTTATCTTATTGCATTTTGTCTAAGGGTAACTGATGTGTATTTATTTGATGTGTCAAATTATACGATACAGGTCTGAAATCTTAAGTTTCTCTTTCCTTTAGGCTGTGTAAGGTGATTTCATGTTTGTTATGAATTTGCTGTCCCTTTTAGGGAAAAGAGATCTAGCCTTTTGGGGATCCAGTGACGTTTTGTTAAGGACTTCAAAACAGATCAACTATATGGAATGTGAATGGGGGGCAGGGCTGTGGCTGCTGGTCAGTCAGATATGAAGAATCTCTTGGACGCTATTCCGACTCAGAGTGAAGGGATTCTGATTTTTAATACCTGTGAAGGAACTCTGTAATAAAGTATGTCTTTCATGCAAATATGTTTAGAAGTGATGTTGCTATGGGGTTATTTGGGCTCTTGAAGAAGATTCCAGATTAGGCATGCACTAGTTCGCTCTAGTATGACAGAATTCACTGCACACTCATGGGGAAGGGGTTCTAATCCAGCTCTATGTATGGTGCCACATAAGTTCAGGGCTGCTTAAAAAGGCCAGGTACTACAAGGCCACTTAATATAATGTTGCCAATATGTTTAAAGGCAAAGTAGTTTATTCCACCAGAAAGGTTGTTTGTAAATTAAATATTAATAATAATAATAATAAAACATCCTTGCTAATGATGTAGAAGATGGCATGAAATAAGTAATAAATCTGCTTCTTGTACAAGCTGAAAATAATTTCCATTATCCTATGTCTTTTGTGCTACAAAGGAACTGGCTTTGTGTGTGGCAAGGTTTTAGCTATTTTTAGTAGTAGTACACATTTGGTAATAACTAATTTAGTGCATGTTTTTATTAATAATTTACCTGCAGGAGACTCCAGTTACATGTCAGCTATTAGGATTAAATTTTAGAGTGTCTCTACCCCCAGAACTGACTTTAGCTGTGCTAATAGAGTATCATCTTCTAACAACGTTTTAATGGAGGCACTGGTAACTCTATTTAAAGTGAATAAAAGAAAGAACAATGGGTCCATTTTCTTTTCCTAATGGGTTTCTTGGCCAACCGAAGAGACAGGAATATTTATCAGGCAATACAAAATAGAATTCTGGCAAGTAAAGAAAATTCCCATTGGTTTTGATTCATCCTTGGTTTGTTATTCTCGTTGTCACTCTTTTAATTATTGATTTTTATATAATAGAAATTTCATCAACATTCCTAATTGTTTTTCTTGAAGAGGATTATTTTTTACAGTGTCACATAATGTTTTTGTGAACATCTAAAAGTTTAATTGTCTATGTCTGTGTGTGGGTGTGGTTTCTTGTGATTTTTTTTTATTTTCGGGTTTTTTTGGTTTGTTTTTTTTTGTTTTTAAAGATGTGGTTTTTACTCCAGTAACTGCATTCATTCCATGTAACTACCTTTTGACAACTGCAGGAATGATGTTCTAAGGATGAAGGAAAATGGAAAGCTAGTTGGATTTTGACAAGAATGGACCAACCAATAGCAAAAATAATTCACTTTCTTTTGACATAAATGTGTCAATTTTTGAAAAGTATTTGACTGCTGCCAAAGCTGAACTGGTATTAAAAGCTTTATATTAACTTGCACTTTCAGAGAGAGATGAAGTGAACTTTTATTCTAGGTTTGTCCAAACAGTGTTTTCTTTCTATAGGTCTTATATTAATGAAATATTTTACACTATTTTTGCAGTTCATTGTAATTTTCCACTTGAAAACCATTTCCTGTTCAATCTAAGAAGATGTTTTCCTGTGTGAGTTCTATTTTTTTTAACCTCTCCTTTTCCATTTCCTTCCTGGGGAATTTTTCACAAGCAGGAAAAAATAATTAAATGCACATTTTCATGTCAAAGTTTGATTAATTGCTTTAATGAGGACAATTCCCTTTTAACTCTGCTTCTGAAATCTAAAATTGAAAAAACAAAAAGTCTTCTTAGCTCTTCCAGATTTAGTTCATAAATGCTTTGGAAGATTAAGATCTGTGGTGTGCCTGCCATGCTTTCTGCTTCCACCTAAACTGTTCAGAGAGAGAGTGCTGCTGTGGATTCTCTACAGAAATATTTTTACAGATGGATATCTTACTGTCTAAAATCTTTCAGCTGCATATTTCTCTGTATTCCTTCCTGCTGTTTTGACTTGTGGTTTCACATATAATTATAAAGAATGTCAATTAGACTCATCATGGGCCAAATTATATTTTATTTACTTGAACTAATGTAAATATGATATGTAAATAGGTAGAAGGCTGCACAATCTTTTGAGATATATATGGAATGTATGTTTTACCATACAAGCAATTCTACCATAAATTCAGGTGTAAAAAATCCACTAATATTTCTAAGATTTATATTGTAATGCTGAAGACTTCTGATTGTTTAAAGTAGACCTAGGATTGGTCAAGTTCCAAAAAGGTAGTTCTGCCATTTCTACCATTTTCCTTCTTCATAAGGTTGCATAGAATTAGACCAAGGAATACAATAAACAGTTTTACCAGAACAGAAAGAAATGTCAGATTTTAGTCAGCTGAATATGTTATTTTACTTGATCTTTAAACTGTATAAGCTACAGAGAGAAGAAAGCTGGGAAAATCAGAGGTGGGTCAGTGGAACTTTGCTATTTTTCAGCACTCTAATGGGTTTAAAACGATGCTGAAACTACAGCCTTATCCTTGAATGCTTTTTACAGCTGTCGTGATTTAACCCCAGGCAGCAGCCAAGCTCAGNCAGCACTCTAATGGGTTTAAAACGATGCTGAAACTACAGCCTTATCCTTGAATGCTTTTTACAGCTGTCGTGATTTAACCCCAGGCAGCAGCCAAGCTCAGACAGCCGCTCGCTCACTTCCCCACTGGTGGGATTGGGGAGAGAATCAGAAGGGTAAAAGCTGGAATACTCATGGCTTGAGATAAAGACAGTTTAATATGGGAAGCAAAATATGAGCACATGAACAAAGCAAACCAAGGAATTAATTCACTGCTTCCCATGGGCAGGCAGGTGTTCAGCCATCTCCAGGAGAGCAGGGCCCCGTCACATGTAATGGTGACTTGGGAAGACAAATGGCATCACTGCAAATGTATCCCCTTCCTTCTTCTTCTCCCCACTTTATATACTGAGCATGATGCCATATGGTCTGGAATATCCTCTTGGACAGTTTGGATCACCTGTTCTGGCTGTGTCTCCTCTCAACCTCCCATGCACCCTCAACATCCATGCCAGCCGTGGCACCGTGGCAGTACAAAAACCTGAAAAGGCCTTGGATGTGTGTAAGCCCTGCTCGGTAACAACAAAAACATCTCTATATTATTACCACTGTGTTCAACACAGACCCAAAACACAGTCCCAAATCAGCCAGTGTAAAGAAGATTAATTCTACCCCAGCCACAACCAGCATAACAACATATGTTACGCATATTCTGGAATTATGTTTTTATTTATTCGCTTATGCTGGAATGATGATGCAATAGGGAATGTACCTTCATTTCCCTTTCCATATTTATGTTTCTTGAAAAATATAACTATATTTAGATAGCTAGATCAACAGAGAGATTATTGGAGACTGATTTAGAGGGATATGGGTAATGGTGGTATAACTTTCCATGACAAATGAGTGCAGCTCTTTCTTACTGTTTTTAAAGGAAAGTTTTTTCTCTTTGTTTGGGTTTTTTTTTGGGTGTAATTTTTTTCTTGTTGTTGTTGTTTGTTTGAGTGTTTTTTTAATATATAAACAAACATTTATTTTGCTGCTTTTAATAGATATGTAACAATCTGTAATAATCATCAAAATACTCAACAAAAACATACCAATAGTTATAATTCTAAAAGACCATCTTACACAATAGTCTTTTTTTCTGAGATTTCCTACTGTTTGCTGAAAGACAGCCAGGAATCCATGCAGTCACAACAGACCATCACCACCAGAACCGTGAAGTGCTGGCAATATCCACAAGCAGTGAGTGGAAATCTGTTGACATGACTGCCCAGCACATTTGACTGCCTTTCACTCTGCCCTTCCACAATCAACCACATTTTTCTTCTCTTTGGGTTTTCTTTTTTCATCAGCAGTAATTTATATTAAAATTTCTCCTTTAATAGATGCCCAGAAAGTCTCTGGAGAAACTTTCACTACTCCCTCTTGAAGTAGGACCACATGCCTGACATGTTGTAAGGTCACGGGACTATGAAGGAGCTCTCCACAGGCAGGCATAGCTGGTGTACAGGCTGGTGTACCAGCTGGTGAGTTACAGTTCTAACTTCCAAATTTAAGTCACGTGCCACGCTGTGTTCCTACTTGCAATCCCTTTCTCAACACTGCATTCTCTTGGGAGAGATTTTCTATATTTTCCAAAATGGCATCATATGTGGATCTTGACAGCTGCTCCTTTAACAACTGCTATGCATCTGACCATTGACCTTCTGGCTTCCTGTGCATCTGTTGTTGGTCAGAAAGATCAATCTAAGCATGTGGAGAACCTTGCTGAATGTACTTTATCTGACATTAATTATCTCCTTCCAGTACAACTGATTAAAAACATACACAAGCACAGGTCCTCAGTTACTACTAATTTTAATTAACATTTTTATGAGTGATAGGCCAATGAATTTCTGGTTTTAATTACTTGAAGAGAATCTCTTGTGAATGCTGCTATGTGTTTGGCAAAAGAAAGGAAACTGTATAAAGAGAAAGGGACGTTCATAAATGAAATCTAGGTAAACTGTGCATTGAGGTACCAAATCAAGTTTCTTTCAAGGTTAACCTTTGATGATTTTACCTGAGATACAGAAATATATCTGGCTGATTATGGACCAAAAGCTTATACACAAAAGTACAAGGTATTTATTGCTGAATAGATAGGTGAAAAAAACTATTTTCATAAAAATGAATGGATTTATTAGTCTTGATTCTTCCTGGGTAAGCAGAATGCCTTTTTGTCCGATAGCCCAGTGTTGCTGATGTTGGTCAGGCCACCTGAGATCAGAGTGGCTGAGCAGAAGGGACAATGCATTGTGGAGTTCCTGGTGGGTAAGACCCTTCTCCAAACTGTTCCCCTTTTCTCAGCTTTCAACAACTGCTATCTTCCTTCTTTTGGCATTTGAGGAAAAGAAGCTGTTACATCAGGATGTCTCACTACATTTTCTATCAAGGAGAACATGAAAATATGGTAAGAAGCAAATACTCCCCTGCGCGGTTCCTACATTGCCTTCAAAAGTCTGTGACACTTTCTGTGACTATCAATTGCAACGTGCAGAAGCAGATCACAGGACATGTGGTGCCTTTAGTAGTTTACTTGGGTTTCTGTACTGTGAAATCTATATTCAGAATATAGTCTTATCCCTAGGGTAAAAGGGAGAGGATAGGGGAGAAGTCTTGCCCTGCAACAAAACATTATTACCACTACTCACATTTTGCTAGAGGTTTTCTGTTTAGTTGGCTGGGTTTTCAATGAACTAATCTGCCCTTGATCCTAAGAAGAATATAAGAATGGATTTTGCAAGTCATAATTTGTGTACATAACCTACCTTCTATTAAATCTCTTATTTAATCTTTTATCTAACTTTTTTTTTAATCTCTCAATGTAAATGTAAGGATTTGAACCTTAATGTAGTAGTACTTGTATGCTTAATTTTTTTCTCTCCTTTTTAAAAAACAACTTTGGAAAGAGTTTCTTTTGTGTTTTTAATTGATTCTCATATGGAAAGGTTAAATATTCAGAGGAAGATGTAGAAATATGGCCATATGTGGGGTTTTTTTGTTTTTGTTTGGTTGGTTTTTCCCAAGGGATTGATTCTTATTGAGAAATAATCCTTCTGTTTTTCTTCCATATATATCAGGGCTTACCTCTAATCTTAGATTCCAAAGCCTCTAAAATTGCTTTAGATTTATTTTTTAATTTTCTTTTGCAGATTGGCATGGCTTTCTAACATCCGATTCAATATTACTTATACTGTAGATTTAACCTTAAACATCAGAGAAAAATGAGTTATGTTCAGAGTAAAATTTATTCCTAGAAAAAATTTAGTGACATTACTTTCATCCTCTGAATTGATTCCTTTGTCCTTATTTGCAGATTTTGTTACTATTGCTGGGTAGGGAGGAGGGAACGGGGAGAAGCTGTATTAGGAGGAAAGGTAGATAATTGACATTTTTGCAATGTTTATTATGTACTGTATTAATCTGGGAATGAGCCTAATTAAAATCAGAGAATTGCAATGGATACAAATTAAGAAGGGATCTCTGAATGAAATCCAGGTTTGTGATCCTTGAAACTGTAGCAGCAAACTTGGCCATAGGCTTCCTGTTTTCTTAGACTCCACAAACTCACCTTACTTCCTTGCATTTCCTCATTCTGCCTCAGCTGAAACAGAAACACCTTTCTGCTTCTCATCCAGTATGTGCACAGACTTCCCTCTTCAAACTAAATAATTTTCTCTTGTTCTGTTAGTTTTGTGGCATTGTTTTCCTTCTCTCTGGTGAAATACATGAGCATCCCTGAATACTGAACTAGAGCTTACAGAACATAATTTACAACTTCTGTGCAGGGCTGCAGCAACACTGTACCCAATGCTGTCCAGGTGTGTAGCATCTGAGTGTACTTAGGGTTGAGTAGAATCCTCCTTATTGAGCAAGAATCAGCTCAGGAAGAGCTTGCCAACCTAAAGGATTCTATGAAATACTACTAAACTCCCTTAAAGATGCTGCTGCATGTTTTTGACATCTTTTCCTTTAACGTAACTGTTTACAATTATGAGTTAAATTGTGTCTGCTTGGTATTTACTGCAAATATCTCTTTCCTTTGGGTGGTTTTTTTTTTTTTTTTTTTTTTTGGTGTGTTTTGTTTTCTATTTTTTTTTTACAGGTTAGTTTAGAGAGATGGTCCCAGTAATGTAAAATGCTTGTCAACAGAAGAACTGATTAGATCCTGAGTGGCCCTAACTTCAAACATAAGCAAGCCTATTTAGAAAAACACTGAAGAAAAGGAAGACTTTTGAATGTTTAATTCAACTTGATCTTAGTGCGTTTTGTAAAACAATCTCAGAAGTTTCTTCACCTCTTCCAGAAGCTGCTAAATAACCTCAAACTTTTATTGGTTTCTGGAATTTGCAAAAAATACATTTCTTCTTGAAGTCCAAGCTTGTGTATGTTTTCCCAGCATCATGAAAAAGCAAGATAGAACATGCAAGCAGACAAATAAAAATATGTAAAATACAGTGTCCCACTTTGTGTTTCGTTTCCTAAGTCAGTACATAAATTACCTAACTCTTTTGCATAGCCATAAATCTAGGAAAGAAATAAAGATTAAATTATACACTCATAGCATATTACACTGAATAATCCTACAGTAACAAAGCTTTAAGAAGAAGTAATTAATTTTTTTTTGAGGATTGTCTCTTCTATTCTGTCTATTTTCTTTTTACATTCATGTTGGTGTTTTAAAATTCTTTTATAATGATGTAGGCTTTACATCTAGGGAAGATGATAAAGATCATCTAATCAATAATATGATCAATATGCTTTGTTTCCTTTGTAAGAGGGAAGAGACAACCAACTCGTCTAGTTAAAGCCAGTGACCAGTGTTAGCCAAGATCTGTCTTATGACTTCTTTTTGTTAGGGATTTCTTTGCTAAGAAGGGGGAAGGGAGGAAAAAAAAATTGAAAAATCCATTCCCATGTCTTTGAAAAATGCTCTTTATGAGTCTTGGGACAGGGGCATAATTAGGTCAAATGCATTCTTATATTTAATAAAAAAAAAAAAAATCTCTGTTGATGTTTGATTTTCTTCCCATTGAGTTTCTGACAGGTAAACAGGCTCTGCAATTTCTTGCCAGGATTTCCTTAGCATTATTCAGACATATGCCAGAGAGAACTAAAAGAGCTTCCCTTGAAAACCTGGGATCAATAAGATGTTGCAGAGTTGATTAGGTGAATTTACCAGCCAGATAAATTCCCTTATGAAATTTGGCATACAGAAAAATATATGAGTGCTAATGATAGGGAAGATATGTTACTTGCTTTGGCTCAAACAAGTGATAGAAGACCCTTGTGTAGTTTTCACGCTTTCTTAGAAGTTTGTTACCTGAATTTTGGCAAATATATTCCATCTTCTATAGCTCTGCTTGCCAGTCCTTTTGCTGGCTCCTGTAGTCAAACCTGTCAGCTCAGACAGCAGCTGGTCTCTCTCCCCTCTAATCGTTCTGCTTTGAAACTCTTTGTCTAATGAATTATTGTAATGCTTTTGTACCATGAGGAAAATAAGTGTGAAGCTGTGAACTTCATATCCTTGGATGTTGTCCAATAACTTCCTCAAAATAGGTCTAGTCCTTGCAGAAAGGATTTTTCTCACCTTGTCACACACGCTTTCACTGTTGTGTTACTATGGTTAAACAGATGCTCTGCCTACAGGGCTACTGCATGTGCAGCTTTCAAACTTGCTCATGGTCTTTCAGATCACTAAATTAATATCTCCACCACTCAGCTTTTTAATAGTTGTCACTCTACAAAAGGCATTTTTCTCTAGCTAGTGATAATTAGTTACCTGGTTAATGTGCTCTGTGTCTTTATTCATTATTAGGGTTTAATCCCAAAGTGACAATACTATCTCTGCTGATAAGCAGGATGGAATCCCCAAACATATTCTACTCCATTAGCTTTCCTAGCCATTTTAAATCAATTGCTCTGAAGACTTGTGTGTGATTCCCATAAAATGCACCATTCCCTGACCTCATTCTCCCTTTAAAGGATGAGGATTTTAACTTTCCTTTGCAATCTTAGGCATTACTGCCTTGTCCAGTCTGTATCCAATTACACTGTGGGGTGCTATCTGGAGTTTCCAGTTTCCTCGGTCAACCGCAGGGTGTGTGCATGCCAGAGGAGTGAGAAAGAATGGGCTGGTTGTCCCCAGAAACACTGTAGCACCATCTGTGAAGAAATGTTATGGAAGAGGCTAGTTGAAGTTCTTCTTTGGTTGCATAGATAGGAAAAAGTAACTACCAATATCTGTAAAGGTAGAAAAGATCAAAGACATAGAGTCGACTTCTGGAAGTTCTTTAGAAGCAAAGGTAAAAATATGGATTAGTTTCAGGTCAGACAAAGGACACAAAGAGTTCTGGAAATACTTTGTTGATGTAAATGTAGCTTTACCATTGACCAGCATGTGAATCAAGCATGATCAGGATATCAAAATCACATAATCAATAAGGTTGAAAAAGACTGCCAAGATCATCAAGTCCAATCTTTAACTGATCACCACTTTATCAAATCCTGAATTTAGTTCGGTTTTGTGATTAAAAGAAATATGAAATGATCATTTTTGGAACTCTGGAAATAAGTGCTTAGTTTAGAAATACCTTTAACTTCATAAAATGGTGTGAGGTACATGCATTGCTTGTTCTCAAGAGCCTCTTGAAAAAAGGATTTATTAAAAAAATTTACTACATACAGGGAGTACACTGTGTGAATGTCTTTTCGCTATAAAGTTTAGAAAAGTCTCATTAGGTGCTGTATATGTAGTGGGTTGGGGTTTGTTTGTTTGTTTTTAATGATTAATACCAAATACACCAAGCATTTTATTGTGAAAACTTCAGTGGTGTTTACAGTGCAAATAAAGTATTTTGCTACCCAAACACCTCAACTGACATGCGTCATTAGAATAGTTGGGGGTTATGTGTAAGGTCTTCCTCTTTTCTTTTTTTAGCTAAATACTGTGAGGGAGACAGCCAAGCAAGATTGTCCCATTAAAATATGAATTTTTCAGTTATGAAAAGCGTAATAATTTTTAAACCTTGCATCACCAATGTTAAATTACTGCAAAGGCTTTTATTCATGGGTAGAACATCATCCATCTGAAAGGAACACTTAATGTGAAGAGATTCACAATTATGAAGTGCCAGTGTTTAATGAACTTTAATAGACATTTTCTCTAAATGTTTTTAAGGTTTAAACAAAGTTCACCGTGGCA
Organism: Atrichornis clamosus; assembly: GCA_013400975.1. Lineage (NCBI taxonomy): Eukaryota > Metazoa > Chordata > Aves > Passeriformes > Menuridae > Atrichornis > Atrichornis clamosus. The sequence goes on along the minus strand of WBMZ01009480.1, from coordinate 46,467 downwards.
AAAATTTGATAGAATGGAAAAGTTGATAATTTGAGATAGATGCAAATTAACCACCAAAGTGATTTTTCTTTTTTTTTCTGTATTGATATAAATTAAAAGGTATATTAAAACTTTTCTTAATCTAAGCATCAAATCTGAATCTGTCCCCAGTACTGTCAGAAAGAAATATTTTTAAATAGATTTTTGCTATAGCAACACTTTCTCTTCACACTTTGTTTTAAGCCAGCACAGAATCCTCAACATTTCTTCTAAGAGGTAATTGCACAGGAAAGGGAGATGACAAAAGTAGTGAAGGATAGTAAAGCCCTCTCTACGCTCTCTTGAGTTGAAAATTAGGTCTCCCTAGGCAGATTGTTGGTTTTCAAGTTGGCCCACTGAACATTAGAGCATTTAGGTTTGAGTCTGTAGTGTATAAACTAGGAAATGTGCTGTTTAGTTTATTTGAAATCATTTATTCCTTTGTTTTATATAGATATACACTTTTTGGATGAAAGAATGAAGCAGAAGAAGCTTATATTACAGGCCATGAATTTTACTGGAAAGTTGTTATTCCCAGTAGACTGTTGCTTATGGCAGGTTTCTTCTGCCTGAAAGTTGGACTTCCTCTGTTTGACCTGTTTTCCCCAAATATTTTTCAATTCTAGGTGTAAAAAAGTTAATTGCCAAGTCTATTTAAAGCATTCTCTTTTAATTGGCAGAAAACGAATGTTGGACCAAAGTCTGCACACTGGAACACTCTTCTGTTTTACTTAGTGGATTCAATTTATTTTTTTTTGAAATGCTAAAATAAATATTTTATTTTTGTATGCCAGGATAGCAGAAGAGGTAGCAAATATGCAAAATTCACACTCCGAGATTACTCAAATGATGATAAACCATCTACCTTCTTGTCTTGCAATGCAGTTCAAGGTCAAGGTATGCTGATATTACACTTTCTAGGGAACTTGGAGAACTGGAAAGTCATGAGCAATTAATGACTTTGAGAAGATGGAAGAACTGCAGATATTGCTGGAAATTCTTCCAACAGAAGCTCTTACAAGGATACTTAGAGTGACATGTAATATATCATTTTTAGTAAAGAACATTCTGTCCTGACTGCCTGAGGAAACCATGAGAAAATTCTGAAGAGAAACATGCTGATGAGACAGAAGTCAACCACAAATCTGTATCCCGCAGATCTGCTTCGTTTTCAACCCCAAAACATTTGAGTACCAAATAACAAAGTTATCCCTAATTTTGTTTTCAGTGTTCCTATGGTTGCACAAAGTTAGCTTTCTCCAGAGGAAAACTTCAAAGTAAAATTTTCACCACAGATTAACTGTTCTGCAGAAGGTGACCACTGCTATGATTTGCAAATATTCTGTGCTAAATTACAAGAGTAACAGATAAATCAGCTCGCTCTGTATGAACCTTATGCTATTCATAAAAAGCAACATTTCAGCAAGGTGATTGATCTTCCTGTGACACAGTTTTGGAGAAGGAGGCAGAATTTGGCAGTATGGGTGTTGTCACTATGTTTGCTTGAACTGTTGGCTGCTCAGTCAGTAAAGTGTTTGCTCTGCAATTATCAAGAATAGAATATCTTCCAACTGTGCAGCAACAATACATGATGCATAATCTCGCAACACATTAAAATAAGAAATTTTTTAAAGTGTGTTCTTTCATATGTGTATATATCTTGTTAAAAATCAATGGATATCTTTAACTTGTACAAAAGGCTTGCTTATGTTCTTAGAGATTCACTGGTAAAGTAATAGTGTTTTATTTTATTCTTTCATTGCTTTCTACCATTTGCAAGGGATAAAGGAAAGAAGTCAAGAAGAGTGGAAAAGTTAAACTGAGTCAGACAGGAATAAGAAAAAATTTATTCCCTCAGACATTCACTTAATTGTTTGCTAATCAACAATGTGCAAAGATTAATACTGTCAGTGTTTATTTCAGAAATATTTAGCATTTTGAAAGAAGGTATGTGCTGTGGCTCAGTGAAACTATGAACCTTTGGGCTCATGGACAGCTCCAACCTTATATTTACAACTTCCTGTTCTTTGGATCCATTTGTGGGTTTTAAGCTCAGCAAAGGATCATGTGCTCATGTTCAGTTTACAGAAGTACTGTTGTGCTTCAGAGATCTTGTGTAACTGGTGCTGGGTATGAGATGAAAATGGAATTTTTACCACTCTTTACCACACACATTTTATCACTAGGAACCTTTTTTTTTTCAACATCAAAAGAACAGGAGAATTCATCCAGTCTTTAGTCAATAAATCTAGTGGTTTCTTGGGAAGTAACCTTCATGATCAACTGGATCTGACAAGATATTTTGCTATGCTCCTCTTTTAGACAACACTGACTCATTGAGACTGAACCTTATTACAGAAAGTTTTGGATTTGAGAAATCCTAGAACTTATTACAAAAAGAGTTGGTTTTGAGAAATCCTTGGTTTAGAACAAATATTTGTTTTAGAAAAAGTTAAAGGTTTCACATTTTTGCTTTGAAATTAAAAAATATTTCTAATAATTCCTTTATAGTAAAAATTTATAACATTTGAAATTAGGAGTGAAAATAGTGAAAGAAAAATTATTGAATTTAATTGAAATTGGAACTTAGGTTAAAAAATAATTTTAGCCTATTGCAGAATCAGGTTTTCCAAGCTCCAGGCTTTTTCAGTTTTCTGGAAAAGAATTTTCCTTCTCTAACCCTGCTGTGCCTTCCTTTATACCTATAATTTTTTAATTGTTTTTATTGCTTTCAAATTGTAAAGTATACTGTTTTCCAAGTTTACTCTTAAGAGTGCCTCACTGATCTGACAGTTTTGTACTGACAAAGGTCTGAGAGGAACTAATGAGGGAGAAACCCGTCCACAACAGGATAGTCCCATTTCTGAGTCTCTAGATTCACACACTGTTAAATTGCATGGTGTTTTTCTCATCTTTTTCCTTTCTGTTTACTAGATCAAATAAAGTATAATAGATCAGGCAAAGTAGGAAGGTTAGGTAAATGGTAAACTTTAACTGAGTTATTGTCTCTACTAAAAAGTTGAAGATCAGAAATTAGTGAAAATCAGAGAAAACTGTCACTAACACTATCTGCAACTGCTATAGACAGTGCCCTAATTCCACACTGTTAACGAACTGTCTGTTTTTCTGATTCTTCCCTGAGTTTTTTATTTATTTTGTTTACATTTGCTGTTTGCATTTGCTGTTTGCATACTAATTTCTTCTAAGGAAAGATTTTTCCCCCATAAATTTCCTGGAAAAGTCCCACATAAAAAGAAATCGATGTCACAACTTTCACCAATGTCCCACCTGAACTTTGCCAGCATTTCTTGAAATTTTCTAGTACTTTTTTTGTTCAGCCTATTTGTATGTATATCAGAATGGTCTCTTTCTTGGGCTGTCTAAATCAGAATGACCATCTCATGTTTGTGCTCGGATTCCAGTCTTGGGGTCATTTATTATATAGTGGAAAGTATTCCATCTTATTTAATAGTTTTCCAATGTATCTGCACTTTTTTTTAACCAGAAATATTGTCTATAACTTTATGAAAAATCAAATGTATATGAGCATTTCTTTAAAGGGATTCTGAGATTTTATTGGTAATATCTTCACACACGTCCGACTCTGAGAACTCCAGGAAGCCCATATGGGGTGTAGTTGTTTTTCTCTCAACACTGCTATGTTGCAGTCCTTTCTCTGCACCAAAGCTGTGGTACTGAGGGGTTGCTCTGGGGTGAGTAGGGCTGTAGAGCTACTAAACTTAAGTGCTTAACTATATCTCCTTGCTTAAGTACATGAAACTTCATCAGCCCATCAGGCTATTTATATCAAACCATCAAGTGCATGTATTAAATGTGCACCCAGCCTTTACTAGACACTTTTAATTCAACTTCAGCTTATTTTCATATTAAGTATGAAGTCATGTAGGTCATTCTACACCCTGAAGCAGAAGGAGAAAAACTGATGATAGCAACAGCAGCGACTGTCCTTCACATTTCTGTCACTCTGCAGAAGTGGACCGCTGACAACAGCAGCTGAGTCATGAGAACTTGCTGTCTGCAGAGCATTGCACTGTGCTGGAGCTTCTGGCATCCCAATGCGTGAGATGTCTAAGTGGTTATCAGAGCCAATGCTGGAGTTCATCATGCCAGACTTCCCCACTTTGTTCACTTGGAAGATCACAAGTCTTATGAGGAGCGGCTAAAGGAGCTGGGGGTGTTTAGCCTGGATAAAAGGAGGCTCAGGGGAGACCTTATCACTCGCTACAACCACCTAAAAGGAGGCTGCAGCGAGGTGTGGGCTCACCTCCCAGATAAGTGACAGGACAAAAGGATATAGGTTGGATACTAGGAAAAACTCCTCAACTAAAGGGTTGATCAGGCATTGGAACAGGCTGCCCAGGGAAGTGATGGAATCATCATACCTGGAGGTGTTCAAAAAACATGTGGATGTGGCACTAGGGGACATGGTTTAGTGGTGAATACAGCAGTGCTAGATTAACAGTTGGACTCAATGATCTTAGAGGTCCTTTCCAACCTAAAATAGTCTATGATTCTAAAAGTATGCATTTTTCTCTTTTTAAAGCAGCCACAGTAGGTTTAACTGTAGCTTGGGACACTGGTAGGAAGCGAAAGGGGACACTGGTGCAGGACAAGGTTATTTGCATAAAATTTTTGGCTTCTAATCAACTTTCACTTTTATACCTAGAAGTTTGGTTATGGCTCCTGGCTATATTCAGGATCACAGAGCTGAAAGCAAAGCTGGTTTATTTAGCCTTAGGAGCTTTTGTGCCCTCATGCTACTTACAAGCCAGTCACGATTTGGCCCAGAAATTGCTCAGTGCTTTGCACTTTCAGGGAATGATTAAGAACACTCTGTCTACAAATAAGCTATTTGTACTCCACAGTCATCAGCAAAACACTGTTAATAGATGCTGTAGTGTTTGGCTTTGACTTGCCCTTTGCAAAGTTCATACAGTCTGCCATGTGAATCATAGACAGCAGACACACTGAGAACTGATCTCCCTGCTATTTGCCAAAACTGAAAAGATATTAAACACAGGGCAACAACATAGACATACCTGACACTGCTGAGAGTAGGCCACGTTGTTTAGATTTTCTTCTCCAGTATTATCTATTTGTACATGAAATTTGAGGATGAGTTATTATATGACTATGTTTTTTAAGAAAAAATGAGTGTTCATGAGCCTCTTCTGCACCTTCTATCAAATGCTTTTTGTCAAACTGATAAATATCAAATATTGATTTGTGTTGTTTTCTTGGCACTCCTCTTGAATTTGTCAAGTTTAATGGATCTTCCCCATCGTGCTTTATTTATCATGGAATCCATAGTCAATTTCAAGTGAAATGACAGCTCTTATGATTGAATAGGAACTTCAGCATTAGTCTGGATAAAATTTGCCTGCTATTGATTAAAGTCAGGAGTATCTATAATTATAGAAGAGTGATCTATCATCCTTTTTTTTTAAAATAATGTATCAATAGTAATCTCAAAGAATAGTTTGTTCATCATGTGTATTATAAAGGTTTTATTACTAAGCACTGGGGATTGAATTTATACAGTTTGATATGTATATCTTGTAACCACTTACCTCTTTGATACTGGCATCTCTTGGCACAAGGTTAAAATATACTTTTAAGGAAATTACATGAAAGGAGATGTTGTAGTTTTATTAAATGGAAGTCCTCCAGGAGTAAAAGACTGCATTTGGCACTGCTTAGCAGCCAGATCACAGCCTTCATGGTCAGACTGAATAAGCAGGAGGAACTCCTTCACATACTGAAAAGTAAAGCCCAGTCACTCTTGGTTTATAACTTTTGATATCAAGGGTGAAATATTTTTCTAAAGATTCACTTTTAAAAATGAAATTCTGTTTTTTTCTGACAGCTGTCCTATAAAACACACACTTAAAGAACTCCAATTTCAGGGCAAATACTTTAAGCACACTTATCTAATTTAATTTAATTCTGAAATGAACTACAATGCTGTAATACTGGCATTTTTAAGAAGATCTTGCAAGAAGTGATCTATTTCTTGTAAGGAAATGTTATGTAGTTTAGGAGTGCATACTGGAATATAGTTCCCCCTCAGGCTCCATGTGTGTGTGTATGTGTGTGTGGGTATGTGTGTGTGAGTATGTGTGTGTGTGGTTTTGTTCCACCTCCCAGCTTTTTTTAATTGTTGCAAATATTTAGTATAATTTATTATGTTGGAATTTTGGGGGTCTATATTTGTAGAGGTTTTCTTTTTAAAGGGAGCACTATCACTATTACTTTCCTGGAATACATACTTGAAGTGAACAATGGAGTTATATAATGCCTGAATAAAGGCTTGTTTGGGATTTTTCATGTACTTTGATGCTCTGAAAGAGTCAACATTAATGCAGCTCAGATAAAACTAAAAAAGCTTGCGCAGGTACACATTACCCTAAAATTATAAGCTTTTTTCATTGCTCCATGGCTGAAAATGCCCTTTTAAAACAGCCGTGTTATACCCATTTTGTGAGCACTCAGAACTATCATCAGATTTTTTGTGACAGCTAGAGGAAACAAAATATCCAGTAAAGCTTTTTCTGTTAAAAGGTCTATTTCAGGGACTTGCCTTGACTACACAATAGCAGTGACAATTGAGCACTAGAAAGAGAAGGATTTTGATACACATTGACTAGTTCAATGCTTTCTTCTTGCTATGTGACATGCTGACAGCAGAATGATTTATGATGCCTCATAAATAAGAGGCAGTATTGCTACATTTTTTTAAAATTTATTTTTATTTTTAAAATAAATAAATCTTGTAAGTGAGAAACAGGCCCTGTCTAGAAAGATGAGGGAACTACACAATTCAGAAACTGCTCAAGTTTCATTTACAGTCAAGCTTCCTTCTTGGTCCTTGCTTGACTCTTGCACTGATGCTCAAACCACGACTGGGTCTGGAGTTGTTAAAATGTAGGCTCATTAACTTTGGCTAAAATGCTGATAAATCTGGGTTAAGGTTTGAGCTAGTAATGAAGCTTGAACTGAGGTATTGCTTGGTGCAACAGTAAGAACAATGTCTTCCTGTTTCACATGGAGGTACAAGGTCCACAGAGGAATGAGAATGATACAGACAATCCTCCAGTGAGAAAAAGAAGGGGAAAGAAAATGGGACTATTGGGAGAATAACAGTTGGAATCCATGCAGGAAATCTTAGAAGCTAATCCTGTAAGTGTCTTTTATAACCTCTGAGGAAACCTATTGAATCCTGTCTTCCTGTTAAACTTTTCCAATATTTGAAGTGTTTTTCCGAAGGCTGAGACTGCTTGCAAACATTGTGTCTCTTTACAAGTCTTTCACAGGCTTTACCCGGGCTGCCCTCTCAGCTTACTTGTATGTTACAGATATGTTATAAGATAAACATTGGTTTGATTTCCTGCTCTCTTGAGCAGTCTAAGATTCTCTTCTCATTTGGTCTGAGGGGGTTATTTTTTTTTTTCTTTTTTTTTTTTTGTCTGAGGGTGAGAAGGAAAAACATGGCTGTGTGTCTGTGTATGTCACTGTGATCACAGTGATTTACAGAAACAATAGCTTTAGATATACCCTGCCTATTTAAGGATGTTCAGGGAAGGAATGAAAATGATTTATATATGTTTTGGGGTGTTTTTGCCAGACTCATAATTCTTTCTGCTATTTCTTATATACAAATATATACATGCATATATATGTAAAACATGCTGCAGTGTCTTGAAGATTTCAGCATAATTTTAACCCAGAGTTTATAGTTTCCTTTCCAATGAACTTCTTGGAGTATAAGATACTTTTTTTGCATGATAAACTGGGTCTGCTTTCACTTTGTTATTAGCAAAAAACACTCAACAGGGTTTTTTTTTTCCTACTCTTTTTCTTTGCAAGTGAATATGACCTAAAAATAAAATTGGTCAATTGCAGCCTAAGCATCAGTGACTTCCCCAAAAAAATAATGATATCATTACCAATATCGCCAACACAGTCAGAGGTGCACACATTTTCAATGTCTTTGTGCACCAAACCCAGGACTGCTTCTAATAATCCATGAATGCTGTAGGGGTCAAAATGCCAGACGTGATGGACAAGATTCAAAAGTTAATAAAAAGAAGTATTGGAAAAGAAGGAAACTTTTAAAAGATGCCAGAAGATGCATATTTAGCTAAGAGATGCATCTTTTCTAAAGGGAGCAAAAAGTTCTGAAAACTTTTACCTAGTTAGTATTTTAATAGAGAGGTTTATCATTCTGAGATACCATTCTTAACTCCTAGTAAGTGTAAGCATGGCAGAGAAACTATTCTCCATTCAGTTCCACTCTTTATTTGAGCAAGTGTGGGAAGGAACAGTTTAGGGACCCAGATGCTGATAAATGACTTTACTATTAAACTCTTAGTAACATTTTGGAAGTGATAATAGACACTATCAACCATTATTTTTAGAAATATCTTTTATACTAACACTTTAAAAAATGAAGTCAGAATGTTATTTTAATATTTCAGATTTCAATAAATATTCAGTGTATTTACATGAATATTTCCCAGTTAATTTAATATTCTGCTTCAGCAGGAAACACAAAAAATTAAACGTATTTATATCCATTAGAGATTAAGTGAACCGTATATCTTTAAAATGTCTTCATTGACACTTTAGGAGAGGAGAGTGGATTTAAGAAAAATCTCCAGCTTTCCTGTCACTAAATAATAGTTCTGAGATAATTTAGATTAATGGAGTTAGAACTGGATCTTGAACACTGAATGACACATGAAGAAGGTAGAGTCACAAAAGATAGGCTTATACACTTTGGATATCTAAAAATTTCTGTCTAAAAGACGGCCCTAAGGAAATATGGTACATGATTATTAGTGCGGCTGATAAGTTAAAATATAGAAGTAACAAGTAATATAGCATATTTTATTTAAGTACCTCACCAAATGTGTTTCAAGGTGCTAGTTATTTCATTAGTATTTGCTTAGGTTTGCTTAGTATTGCAAAGATCTCCCTTGTTTTTTCCTGTTATTAACATGTAGTATACAAACTGGCCTATTCGTGTTTAATATGTTAAACTGGTGGTATAGAACTGTAGCACATCCAAACTGCTCCAGAAAGTACATAAACTTGTATGTTGGACCTGAAACACAGGATTGTCCACAACTATCTCGTGTCTTGGCAAATTTTGTAATGGAAACCTGGTGAAAAAGTTGGTCTATCTTTTATCAAGTTTCATGGAAAAATGACATTTTTTTGTTATTTGATGATGTTATGAGTAAAAGTGAGAAATTTACCTGTGAATATGTGGTCAAAGAATGATCAGCTTTCAGAACAATAATAAAACAAAGTGTGTCTCTGCTGTTGCTACCATGATGGTCTTTCTCAAGTGCCAGGCAATTTATGAGGAGCAAACCACAGGGGGAAGAAATAAACAAACTGTATTACTGTTTTGTAAAGCTCATTGTAGATTTTATAATTTGTTAAGCTTTTAACTAGCAAGAAAAGCTTTGAAATATGTTTTTTTTTAGAGAAGTATGATGTCTGATTGAAACTCTGAAGGGTTATTAATGTTGTTTGGTAGGTAGCCATTTTGCTAATGAGTTTATACTCCCATTAAACTCTGACATACCCAGCAGCAAAGCACAACACTGAACATCTCTGGAGGATGCCACATGAGAAGTTTGATGTATGACTATTTTCACAACTAGCAAATTCTGAAATAGATAAATGATACCCATATGTTGACTTGTAGCCTGCCATTGAAGATACGATTTACGAGAAGTGTGGTCTATGTGAGAACATCCAAATGCACTAAATCTTTGTAGACAAATGGGGAATGATTACTGTTTTCTCTGCAGAGTCTGGCAGTTCCATGGAAACCTTTGGGCTGTATTTTAGTCTCTGGTCACTGAGCCTATGGAAGAAGCTGGTGTAGTCTACTTTGTTCTAAACCAATAGTGCCTCATATCTCTAAGTCAGAAATGGAAGAAAGAGAAGAGGCTGGATCATGCATAAAATCCAAAAACTCGTGGTATCCTCTCGAATGGTATGGGAGAACCATAGAGCTCTTGTGGGAGTAAAGAAAAGGAGGGCAATCAGTTTTCAGAATTTGAGACTTGAGCAAAGGCCAACTATTACCGGAATACAGAATCATAGCATAGGTTTGGACATTTAGAGATTATCTAGTCAAAACTCTCTGCCATGGACAGGGACATCTTTCACTAGACAAGGGTGCTGAAAGCCCTGTCTAATCTGATCTTGAATGTTTCCAGGGATAGGACATCTACCACCCCTACAGAGAATCTGTTCCTGTGTTTCATCACCCTCACAGCAAAGAATTTCTTCCTTATATCTAGTCTAAATCTCCCCTCTTTTAGTTTAAAATCTCTTGTCCTATCTCCATAGGCCCTGCTAAAAAGTTTTACCCTGTCTTTCTTTTAAGCTGTCTTTAAGTACTGACAGGTTGCCATGAGGTCTCCCTGGAGCCTTCTCTTCTCCAGGATGAACATCCCCAACTCTCTCAGCATAGAAAGGTGTTCTTCATAGGAGAGGTGTTTGACCCCTCTGATCAGCTTTGTGTCTCTCCTCTGGACTTGCTCTAACATTATCTTTCTTGTGCTGAGGTCCCCAGAGCTGGTTGCAGCACTCCGGGTGGGATCTCTCCAGGGCAGAGGGGAGGAATCCCCTCCCTTGAGGTGCTGGCCATGCTGCTTTGGATGCAGCCCAGGGTACTGTTGGTCTTCTTGGCTGATAGTGTGCACTGCTGGCTCACATCCAGCTTTTCATCCATCATTAATCCTAAGTACTTCTCCCCAGGGCTGCTCTCAATCCCTTCATCCCTCAGCCTGTATTGATACCAGGGCTTTCCCCGAACCAGATTTGATTATTAGTAAATTTAAAAGAATGCATTTATGTCTGCTAGGTGTGTGTGCAAGGGTACTGCATTAATGCCCATTATGTGATTTTGTTTTTCTTTTTCCATCTTATTCTGAAAGTTCTGTCAACAATTTGAATTCGTAGAATTCTAAATTTGGACTATTTAAATTCACTTGAAAGTGAAGTGTTTTATTTTGGCAAGTCTCTTAATATAACTCTACTGGGAGGTTGAATTTAGCTGAGACTCAAAAAGCAGTCTGCACTTGAGGTTGAATTTAGCTGAGACTCAAAAAGCAGTCTGCACTTGAAACATGCTTTGAATTTAGCAGATAGTAGTAGGCAAAAGGTGTTTAAGCTTCTTATTTTCTATGGATATTCTAATTTTGCCCATTCAAATTTTCTATGTCATGGGTGTTGTGGATGCCTGGTTTCAGGTTTACTCCAAAACAGGTTGCAGAAATACACATCCTAGAATTCTAAAGAGTCACTAGTGCTATTGCCTCTTAAAGGGCTAGAGTACAAATTGTTAAGAATGCCTGTCTGAATCACTGTTGACACAGTGCCTTTCACTCTGCTAAGTCAGGGATCTCTGCACTATACTTGATCATGCAGTGAAAATATGATGGCGTGCTATAGTATGAGCTCAGTGTGTTTTTTTTGTTTATATTGAAATTTAACTGTAACAGTGTGGTTGTATCAGTAAAAGCTGATGGCTGTCATAAATATCAGTCTATCAGCTTAGCTTATTGATGTGTTCTACCTTCATATGTTATGCACAACTCAAAGTCTGTGTGTATGAGTCTAAGGGAAGCATTTACTTAAATAGCCCTATTCTTCAAATGACTGTGAATATTAGTGTTCCCTACTTCTAAAACCTTAAACAAGAAAAAGAGTTTAGCTTTGCCTTTGTTTCTGTCATATGGAACAAGTTTCAACAGCTTCATTAATCTATAGAAGATGCTTATAAATTCTCACACAATTGCTTTGCTCCCTTGCTCCGCATTTGAGTGTACTCTTAATGATGATTAGCTTGCTGCTTTATGCTCTGAATGTTATCTGTTCTAAGATCTGCTGTCCAGGGCTGAAAATAAGAAAAGATTATTTACTTTTGATAGCTCAGACAGTCCCCTGCACAACATTTGCTCAATGCTTCTAAAGATTCCTCTAAACCAATAGTGAATATAATCCTATTTGAACTTATTTGGATCTTAGGTTTTTATAATTCTCCTCCCACTCTAGCTCTTACAAAAAGGTTATCTATGCCATTCTTGTCTTTCACAGCAGAATTTTCCAAGTCTCAAGTGCAATATTGCTCAGTGATTTTTTCTTCGCACTTGCATCTCTGTGGTGTTGCTGGTGTGTTTCCTTTGCATCTCTGTGGTGTTGGTGGTGTGTTTCCTTTTTTTTTTTAAATGTATATTTGTGTGTGTATATAGCTATATTCTGAAATTAATCTAAATTGATTTTTACTGTGGTCTTCTGTAATTTACACTTTACTGAAAAAATACATCTATACATTACATTTTCTGTAAAATTCAGCACTCTTCCAACTACTGAAATAAAATAAGTTCAGAGAGAGCTTCTTCCTCTGAATGTACCAAAACCTGCTAAGAAACACAAAGTACAATAGAAATAACTATTCCTTTCTGCAAGCCTTCTCTATTCCCAGTGGAATATCCAAGCATAGTATAAGTGTCTCTAATTATTTACCATATTTGTAAATTCTGACTCTGATAACATTTTTGATAAATTTTGGGGTTTTTGTTAAGGGTATTTCCTTGACTGTGGACATAACAGCTATTCCAGTTGATCAGAACTGAGGAATTAGACAGGAGTAAGTTTATTCACTTGCAATTTACTTACCTATACCTTCTTACAGCTGCGTAACAATCTCTTTGATTAGTGAATCCATATATATTGTATAAATAAGGCAGCCAAATTTCAGGTTCCAAGCTACTAAATCTATTGGCATGATCGTTTTCTCTCTGAATCAAGCATTTTTCAATTTTTGTGGTCTGACTGACAAGGCAGTGGAAAATCTATTCTAGGTGATTTATACCAGGTGATTTATAAGCACTCGGTAAATGGTGGTAGGGCCTGACTTTGAACTATATATGTTTTCCAGACTTGGTGTTCCCAAGGAAATTTAAACACTTACAAAAAAGAGAAGGCAGGCAGAAAACCAGCAAGCTTGAGGGAAATAAATATTGTTGGTGGGAGAAATACAGGTATATATTGCTTGACTTGGCATTACATTACTCTTTAAATGATTATGAAGAACCTTTTGTTCAGTGTTATCAGCCTTTTTTTGTTAGACATTAGTAAAACATCAATTTGCATATTCCATAGCTTAGTCAGGGTCACAAAAAATTAGAACTCCTCAAAAACTTTGAAGCGTTCTTTCCTTTTGTATTTACACAAAACTCTTGGGAAGTGTCCTTGTGAATTACGCTGTAATTATGGTTTGAAGGAGCTGAAATATCAAACTGAGGTTAATCTGTTTAGGTGTTAACTCCTTATAAGTATTAGGAATCTAAATGTTGTGGGTTTGGTGTTTTAGTTTTGGGTTTTCTTGTTTCCTTCTTTAAAGTTCTTCACCTCAGTGCTCAATGAAGAAAGTAGCTAAAAACCTCTGAACAAAGCTACAAAAATTGAAAATTAAATTGAAGAATCATTAAAATGCTAGTCTGATTAATTAGGTTTGCCATAAAAGCATCCTGACATTATTCTCTGCCCTCACTAAAAACACTAATAAAATATGAAGACTGATAATTTCTAAGGTCATGTGTTTGAAATACCATCATAAGGCCTTCATACTATGATCTGCTCATGTTCAGAGTTTCCTTCTGCTCTTATGCCTGTTTAATCCTGTAGCTTTTACCCTACTAACCTCTGGGGTCCAGTTAACATCTTGAAGTAGGTGTCTGCTGTATGTCAGGCTTACCTTGAAGAGGTAGGTGTTATGACCCAATTATTAAAATTGTTGGAGAGATGCCCCTGCCTGCATTAAAGTGCAAATGAGACCATCTGCTGAAGTCAATAGTATGGATTTTATTTAACAGTAAATGTGAGGTAGAGAGATAGAAAGAAATAGAAAAAGGGAGGGAGAGGGAAAGAGAGTGACAGAGAGACAGATTAGGTAGAAAATGTCACCACTCTGTGGATCCCGATGGCATCCCCTTGATCCTCTTCTTCTGATCTTCGTGGTGGTGAGGGTTCTGCAAAACATTAGGTTCAATGTGTTAATATATGTTTGGGCCACGTGGGAATGCCCAGGTACCTCTCTTGGGGGGCTAGTTTGACACTGTCTCTTGCAACAGACCCTGGATTGGTTGCATCACTTTGCATCACGTGCAGTCATCTTGTGCAAGGCCTCCGGAAAAGGTCTGGGGGTTATTTGGGGGTCTTTGATGGATTATGACACCTTTTCAACTGCCCCTCATGTGACTGTCCCATGCATATGGACTTCCTGGAGTGGGGAGTTTTATAACTGAGCCAGTTTGTGTAAGGAAGAATGGGTGTTCATTCCCTCTGACCAGATGTTGCGTCACCCACGCAAACTTCTCCTCCTCGCCCTTTGGTTGGGGGGTGTGTGTGCAAACCCGGCCTCAGCAGATGGGCCTGTGGGCTATGGCCTCCCCCACCCCAAACCCAGCCAGGGATGATTTTTAGTACAGCTGCTGGGTTTGGCTTTCTTGTGGATACAGTCTTCTCCCTAAGCCTTGTTTACTTCTCCTGAGATAATTTGAGAATTGTGTCACCTTTATCTGATCTCAGGTTTCCTTAGGCAGTTTAACTCGCAGTCCAAAGTTCCAGTCAAGAGGCATATTCAGGGAGGGGTGGGCACTGATGGTCGCAGCCTCTTTATATAGTTTTGCCATAATGAAAATAAAATCCTTCATAACAATGTTTAAGCCATTAACCACAACATTTCAGTCTCTCATGTAGGTCATTACAGTTGCTTCAATGTATTACTGAGTACAGAGAACAGGGAGGAGCAGACATTAGCCCATGGGCTGTTTCTAGCCCAAAATCTTTGACTCAGGTAGTTTCTGCTACTATTCCATGTTCTTCCAGATAAGTCCCAGGAGCAAGTTGCCAACGTAGATTCCAGCATTCCATATATACCCATGGTTCTTCCTGATGGCAGGATGCATGCATTTACTGTTTTGAGTCTAAGGCTTTTCCTATGTTAACTGGGCCCTCAGGCATGGGAAATACTGGGAGGTGGCTGTTGGCATGTCCTGGCCAGAGCAGCAGAGAAGATCAGTTTTCTGTGAGCGAAAGTTTCAAATGAAATCATAGTGCAATTGGATCTGCACATGTGGTTTTGGGATGCACTGAATTTACTCTGTATGTAGATCCAATTATTCTATTTGTGCGGTTTAATGCCTTTTTGTGGCAGGAGCTTGGGATTTGTAGCTGCTGTAGCAAGAGGGTTGGGTTCCAGTGGTCCATACTAATAGTGGAGCTACTCTAAGAGAGCTCTTGACATCTGTTACAGGGGTGACACCTGCTGAAGTAGAGCCTAAGGTGATTACAGTGAAATGTAAAATAGGAAAAAGGACTCAGGGTGAATATACATTGTCTTTATATTCTGCCTGGAGAATGACAGTGCCTCTGTGGATGTGGCAAGAAATACTGCAGTAAACTACAGGCTGTCCTAGACAGACTTGATGCATAGGTATGGCTTAACACAAAGTGTTCTGCATTTATCAGTGGGGGGGTGGGATAACCTTCTTCATGTTCTTTTCTCTTTCCAATCACCTGCCTGTACAGACACTTCCAGCTTAGCATTTTACTTCAGATGTCAGTGCTTCTCACCCAGTGGGAATCTTTATACTCCTAGGTTACACAGACTTCTGCATAATCAGTTGTTTTATAGCAAGCATGCAATTGAAATTATTATTTTGCAGTTGAAATTATTATCTGAGTTATGTGTGAGCTTCAAGGAAGGCACCTGAAGGGCCAGAAATTTGTAGAGGATTGATTTCATTGTAATTTAGAGGGCTTTCATGTCTGCACTGAAACTAGTTGAGACTTCTTTTACAGGGAAAGGAGAGAAAAGAGCATTTCAAAATTAATTATTTTGTTTTAGGTGAACATTCTAGAGGGTGTTCTATTTCTTTTCTACTCGATATAAAAAAATCTTGTAGGTATTGAGTAGTGAAGGACATAAATGTCTCCAGTGTATCTGATTATATATGTCATTCTGGTGCCTCGCTGATTTCTGTTCTCCTACACTTTATGTTTACGAGAGTCAAGTCACATTGAAGAAAAACCTACCTTTGAATTATCTAGTGTACATTTGTATTCTCCAACTAAATTGTTAATGAAACATTGTATGTTACGTTTATCAACTGTGCTACTGCATACTTTTACGTAAATAGCTGTAGTTATCCAACTTAGTTTGCTTTATCTGCATATGTTTGCATCCTCTATTTGCATTTTATTAAAAATACTTAATCTAAACAATTTAAATTTCTCATTGGACATGAATAAATCATTAACGTGGTCTTACAGTCGTTAACTGTGAGTCCCACAATGTGAGTCTCTCTATGGAGAGAACAGTTTTATTAAAAAATGTAAAGTTAAGTGCCATGTAACTGATTCCACACCTTCTTCCCTCCTCCCATTATTTCAGCCAAAGTTTTCTTATTTATCCTTAAACCTGGAGTAATGAGCTAAATCAATGTAATCACTATCAACACGAGTAAAAATCTGTCTAAATAAACTGCAATTTTTTTCACTTATATTCAATAACTCATCAAGGTGTTGCTCTGCTTTTCAAACTTAAATACACAATGTAATTGATTAAGCCTGAGAAGAACAGTAAGTTCCTCTATTTGTTATATGTCTGATTCTGAGAAATTTAAAGAGCTATACAAAGAACAGAAGCTCATAACAATGTTAGACTCCAGTCATTGAGGAAAAACAGCATGACAGGTCACAGCAAGGCTGAGTGGCACTGCAAAGCCACACTGACAGCTAGTCTTTTGTTTCAGAAAGTGGAGGAGGTACAGAATGTGACTATTTTAGGTTATATTCTCACTCCATAGGGAGAATGCAGAGAGAAGTTAAAGTGACCTATTAAGATGTTGGAAGTGTTTGTGAAATGACAGTGTTCACAATCCCACAGAAAAGAATAGAGTAAAGTTAATAAACTTGGGAAAATTAGTATTTTGGAAATGACAGGCAGCGTCTCTTGGGAAAAATGGCTAAGTTATAAAGTTCTCTCTTCATACTTTCTCTAAATATGTTATAAGAAAATAGAATATGAAAAAACCCAATAGCAATATATACTAGTGCAGAAGGAGGGATATGAATGCATATGGAGAGGTTGGGTTTTTTTGTTGTTTTGGGTTTGTTTTGGTCTCCTGTTTTTTTTTCTTTTTGGTGGTTTTTCTGGTTCATTGTTTGGTTTTAGTTTGGGATCTTTTCAATATTTCCAGAGTGCTGCCGGTGGTCCTCATTTCTCAGTTATACTTTCAATACATTTTGTGTGTTCTTTTTGAGTTCCTGGCAGCTCACCCTTCATCAATCACTTCTCAAATGTAATGAGTAATGAGGTATAATGAGATAGCTGAGGAGGTACATCCCTTTGGTTTTGTTTAGTTTTGAGCATCCCTTAGCGCTCAAAAATAATTTTTCTGCATCCAGATTTTATCTGAGGGGCAGAATAAAGGCTAAAGACAACAATAAAGGGATAGTACGAGCAAACACATAATACAGGGAACCAAACTAGCATGTAAAATGCCTAATTGGCAATGAAGATGAAAAGATTCACAGAAAAATTGGAGAAATAAAGGAAAGTATCCAGCATGCTTCAAACGAATGGTAGAATTAAAGCATTTGTTTTGGCAGAATAAGGATATATTGTAATTAGATTTCCAAAGCATTAATTTTTAATACAGGCAGAGAAAGAATAGTTTTAAGAGTCTTTCATTAACTTGGCTGTTTTTAATTGGCAAACTGTAATGTACTTTTTTCTTCAGGGGCTTTAAAAAGAGAAGGAGGCACTTTTTGAATCATTAATTACTTTTGAGAAATGATGGAGGACAGGTTAGATCCTAGGGGACTGAAGAAGAACAAACAGTATATAGAAAACACAGTTTAAGGCTGAGGAAAAAATGAGTACAATATGCAGTACTAGGGAAGAAAAAACCCCTCTAAATGAGTTATGAATCAATTTATAGGACCTAGAGGATAATGAAATAAAAAGAAAACAACCAGACGAATTTGACAAAAACAAATTGTGTCCAAAAATCTGTTTAATTTCTTCAGTGAAAAATGCTCATCTAGTAGATAAAGAAATGGAGAGCAGTCTGTGATATTTTACCCAGGTAAGAATTCTGATATCATCTTATGTGATATGAGCAAAATGACTAGTGACCTTGACCAGGTGACACTGCTGATCAGCAAATGGGCAACTGGATGCTCTCCTGCCCCCCACCCCACACTCTGTAGTTTTCTCTCAAATTGAAAGGGCCTTTCTTGTTGCAGCTCTGTCTAATGTTTTTCAAATTTAGCTTTGCTCTTAGAGTGCAGCATATAGTTAGGATATATCTGTATTTAACTGCATTAGGTATGTATCAAATATTACAGGAAAATTACAGAATAAGCTTTGAGAAATGGTGAACTGGCTAATCACAGTATTGCAGTGGAGGATCCCACGCTTGCAGCAGATTGTCAGCCATGTCTAAAACAAGGAAAAGGTCAAATATACTATTTTCTTTCTCTTGTAGAAATAAAATCACAAATCTTAAACTGAGATGAAGGAACAGGAGTTTTACTTTGGGCACATGGAAATTAATTATTATTCTCTGCTGTGGATTAAACTCTCAACTGGAACAATGTGGGAAGTTTAATGTATCATCCTTGAAGAACTGTATAGTTAAAGTGAAGGATATCCAGAAAAAAGGAAATCAAATAAGTTTGGAAAACTGAAAATCATGTAAGCCCTGGTAAGTTTATAAAGGTATGATCTCTTTCACAAGATGCGCAAATCTCTAATAAAAGGATGGGAATTACTTCTCCACACCCCAGTAGTACTAGAAGAAAATAGGACTAATCTGTAGATGTTGTTAACTAATGAGGAAACCACTTTTAAATGGTGAGTCTCTTAAACCACTTGGAATTGCCTACCAAGGAAGAGTGTAGAACCTCCTCCAGTTCATGCTGCATAGAGTTAACAAATTTGATATTGGTCAGAGATGATCTATGTGAGTTTCCTTTCCTACTGAAGGTCAGATTTGTGGATCTTGAGGCCCCTTCTAGCCCTGCCTTAGCATGGTTTTTTCTTAGTCATAGGTCTAAATGTGCTTCCTCCCTTTCAGGATAAGTTCTCCAGTTAAAACTACTGACAGAACTTTGGTAAGGAGAACAGTATGTTCAGTAATTCAGAACACACAATGACTTGTGTGGGATGACTGCAGGTACAGTCATTGCAGTCAGTATTTATGCAGGAAAATAACTCATATTATCAAAGATTCCATGGTGTAAGAAGTTAATAACCAACTATGTAATTTTACCTAAATATTAAGGGGAGATAAATATCAGTAGAGTATGCAATGGGAAATAGATTTGGATTTGACCTTTCCTCTCCATTATTATTTCCATAATGCTAGCATAAAAGTTTGGTAAAATGCTGTAGTGTGTATTTTGCTATCTGATGCTGATATTGAGTGCAGGCTGATGCCTGATTTTAGTGCAGGTAAGTATACAGAAAGAAATAGAATTTAAACTATTAAATGGTGTCACTACTATGTTTTGCATAATTTGTTTTGAGTTTAAATTGCTGCTCTAGCAGTCTTTCATGAAAATTAATATTTCGTGGATATCTTAATCTATTGTACCAGCCAGCTAGAAATAAATCCTGAAATACTGGGCTACATACATTCATCTTTCTTTATCCCTTGATACTCAAATTGATTTGGAGCCTACTGACTTCAAACAAAAAAATCAGACCAAACCAAAAGGACCCCTTTGTGCAGATTCTGGTAGTTCTGAGAACTACCAGTTTTCGGAAAAGCTAGGGAAATACTAGAGAATTACACAGAGGAAAAAAATAAATCCCTATAAGTACATATTAAAACATTAAACACATCTACAGTTCCTGAAACAAATTGAAGAGTTGTCTTTTCTGTCAATCTGGTGGATTTATACAGGAGATAATATCCTAGACAACTATTGCAAATGCTAATATTAAATGTTTATCTTAGAGAAAGAAACTTACAGATATTGGGCCGTTTTCATGTTAATGATAGAGGCTGTGGCTGCTTGCATATTTACATTTTATATTACTTTATCATTTGGACTTGTAAATATTGTCTGTTTCTACAGAGACAGAGAATAAGAAAACTCCCTTTGAAGGTGATTTCTTGTTAACCAATATTTTTCAAAATGCTCTTTCCAAATGAATTCATATTATTTCAGCCTGAGGCTGCCAAATCCACATTTTATCCACATTTTAGGGTCAGTTGTGAGGTATAAATCAATGAGAACGCAGTCCAGTTCATTTATCTTCTACTTCCCTTTGACTCATCAGCTTCAGAAGGAAAAAAAGAAAAACATTCTCTCCTTTGAAATCTTCAGAAGCAGTACCCTCTCCAAATTATCCAAAAAGCCTAAGATTTGGGCCATCAGTCAACACTTCAACCATAACTTGTCTTTTGGGAACACTTCATTGCAAATGGGATTAAGGATATTTTCCTCTTTAAAACTCTGTGCCTAGTGAGCCACGCTATATATTTCAGTTTCAGCAAAGTCTGAAGCACCCATGTGTGCAGTCCCACAGCTGCAACTTGCTCACTAGTAGACTGATGTAAGGAGCTTAATAATGGAACTACACTCCTGTGTAACATAGCTGATGGAAGCTGTTTTCCAATTCTGTTGTAAATGTAGTCTTCAGAAATACCAGGCTCTGTGTTGTTACAGGAAGAGAGAGAACCCAATGGGATGTAAAACTTACTTGTACTAAATGTTTTGGGGGAGTGGATTCCATTTAGAAACTTTTCTTTCTGCTCTGCAACACTTGTCACCTGGTGCCTCAGCAGACTGTCAAGGTGCTGGCCAAAGCACGTAGAGTAGGAGGTTTTTACCCTTAAAGAGTACACAAGTATGGAAGCTTTCTCTGTGGGGTTCTCTCATTGGTACTACTATCTCTGGAAATTGAGGATAGAGGTGGTGGTGAATGATTGCTTTTCAGTATTTATTTGGTGGTTCTAGTCACAAAAACTTCAGAAAAAACAGATTGGTTTTAACCTGGAGAGGTGCAAGGTGCACCACCTTCTCCCTGATAGTGGGAAGGTAATTAATTACTATACCTATTTAAGTAAGTGTTTGACTATGAGTCTGTTCCATCTTTTTAGTGGTTTTTTTTTCTTGTGCTTGTCTCAGAGATGTAGTTTAGGAAGCTGGCTTCTAGTCCTTCAGATCTATTTATAAGATCTCTGTACTTTGAAATTTTCCTTCACTTTGCATAATTCTGTTACTGATGTCTGTATGTCCTTTTCAGACTTCATTTCTCTATAACCACATCTTCAGAGGATTGATAAAAACTCAAGTCTTTAAGATCTTCTTGATCCATAATTGTTCTGCATATTTCCCTACTATGCTATCTTTATAGTTCACTTTCTATTATTTGTCATTTGTTTCAAGCTTCTGGTGTTAGTTTTGGGTCTTGTTTCTAACCTTGAAAGAAGCTAGTGGGTTGGCCAAAGATATGAGAGAATTAATTTTGATTCTGAAGTTGCCAAATAATTGGTCTTTTGGGGATATATGTTTACAGGTGTTTTTCAGGAGGCTACTCTAATACCCAGGTGTTCTAACTGTGTTTTGTGATGCAAGTTTTCTTTAGTTCATCGAGGTCTTGCACTGTTATGGAAGAATTTACATATTTGGTCTATGCATTGTGCAGAGAAAATTCGGTGGGGGTAGCTTAGCAAAAGTAGAGTGGAAATTGCTAGGATAGATGAAGAATTTCTCTGAAATTCTTTATTCAACAGCCATAAAAGGAGCTGTAGACAGTCCTTCAGCTATTGGATGTAAGAGGCAGTAAGAGACAGCTTTCTTTGCTGTGCTTTTAGCAGTGTTCTTCCATCATCAGAGAGCGTGTGGAGAGTGATACATGCAACTAACACTCCGTGGGAGCAGAGAACTGCCAAGAGCTGGTGCAAACACAGAAAGCAGCTGCCAGCAGCGTTGTTTTTCTCTCTGTCTAAGAGAAATACCACAAGGTACCAGGGAATAGAAATCTTTTGTCTTTCCAGCCTAGAAATACTTCAAATTCTGGAAGGCAGCAAGTCTAGTGTTAGGACTTCCACTCTCCTGCTATTGCCTTAAGACTCACTTTCCAGGAAAAACAGAAAGTGAGATCCATAAATATAAAATGAGAAAAAAATGGTTGCCGTCAAGTCACATGTGTTGTAGTGGTTAATGGCACTTTAGATCTCAAGTGCTGACTTCCTCTTGAAAAACACTGTTGCTTTTGTGAATCATGCTCCTGTACTCAGCCTTTTCCTGAGAAAGGCTGGAGTGTATAGAAGGTTAACATTAGTAATAATAAAATAATTAATTTTTTAAAAACCTAAAAGAAGAACAAAACAATGAGGTGTCAATAAAACAGAGATACTAAAAGAAGAGAAAGAAGACTGTGGGTACAAGTCATAAAAGAAAAGACAAATGTAGTGATGAAGTCAGAAAAGATAGGAAGACTGATAAAACCAAATGGGTGGTGTAGCAACTAATCAATGGAAGCATTATAAAGCATAATGCAAAGATACTTGTGACTATGAGGAGTAACAGCCTAGAACAGCTCTAACTGCACAGCACAACTCAGGCTCTGAAAACATTACATCTTCATCAGCATGTGCCTTGGTTAATTAATGAGAGTGTGGAGTGGTGCTGAGGCAGCTGCAAGGCTCCCAGCCCTGGGGCGGGCAAACCAACAGACGGAGCGTTGGCACAACGCTTTGAGTTGCATCTGAGAGCAGAGGTCAAGGTTGTCTGACCCAACAAATATAAACAAGAAGATTTGGAAATTGCCTTTCTGCAGAGTTCAGATGATAAAGAGGAAGAAAGAATGGAAGAGGAAGAAAAGGAAAAAGAGAAAAGATAGCTAGCGGGGCTGGGTCCCGGGAATAAGAAATCATAGAGCATGATGCCTCCCACAAATCAACCCAACAGCTCACATCCTCACATCCCCCTGTCATTTTTTTACAGTTTACACTAATTGTTTGAAGATGCCTCTTTGTGAAGGGATTTGGAGTAAATGTGAAAGGCAGTGCAAAGGGAATGGGAAATATTTAGCCTAGAACTGCTCACAGTGGCACTGCTCTTCTTTCCGTGTGATAAAAACAACTACTGCTATTTTCAAGCTGAGTATCACTCTCATCACTGTTAAAAAGAACTATGAGTATGTTGTTTGGTGTTTTTAAAATCCTTGTAATACTGAGAGTTACTATGGACAACTTACCTTGTCTTTTAGAGGCTGGAGTCAAGACAAAGAGAAATAGACAGTTTACTCAAGTTCAGAGCAGATGTCCGCCACAGAAAATATTTCATTCCAAGCCTCCATGGTCTTACTCTGCTGTGTCCACAGTGGAGATTCATGTGAGCGGTCCTATCACTAATTCCCCCACTAGTAGTGAGAAAAATCATGGGTAATTCCTGCTCTTGTGGCATAAACTCAATATCCTGCCTAGCATAGGAATTCTGTGACTTTCTCTTGCATTTGGGTGACTGCTTCAGATAAATGAATGATGGTCCAAGATAAATGTCACAGCGAAAGGAAATTTATGTGGCAGAATGAACTAAGCTAGCAATGTAGTTTTGGTGCTGAATTAAATATTAAAGTGAGTGAAATTGCTACATACAGTTCGGACTGTCATGCATTTTAATGTTTAATTCAGAAAGCCCTCGTTTTAAAGTTTCTTCAGTTAATCTCAGAGAAATAAAAGACAAAATCAAATACTGGCCTGCTACAGAAATTTAGGTAACTGCTTGATTCAGAGTTTCTTTCAATTCTGTTGTGAAGAACATTTCTTCTGAGCTGCAATTAAAAAAGATTTTTGTCCCCTGAAACCTCAGTCTAGGTGAACTGATAAAAGCAATGTCTTTTTTTTATCATTACTTTTTTTAATTTTTCACTTTTACTTCATAGTTAGTTTATTTTTTCCAATGATAGCTATCTTCAGAAGTTTAATTCCCAGTCCATTTAAAAAAATGAATAGACAGTTTCAGGATTCTATGTGAATTATGAAGTATTGTAATTGCAATAATTCAACAGCTGATTGAAAAGTATTGAAAAATAAAAAACATTTCATTTGTAAATGTGGAGAAAATTAAGTAGAATGTTCATGAAAAAATGGAAAAATTCCATTTATTTCAAGATGACTATTTATTAGAAAATATAAATTATGATACATATGTATGAGGCATTTGAAAAAAATGTTGCTTTGGTTATAGTATCAAACAGACAAAATTTGAGGAATATTAAATGACTTCTGTAAACTTTGTGCTGTTTTCAAGTCCAAGTTCTGCATACAAAATGAGACAGGGATGCAGAGGAAATCACATGTGATTTTATATCTGAAGATGTCATGTCCCTATGTCTATGCAAAGGTAAAATATCTGGGGAAGTATGAGGAATTCTGAAGAGAAAACATAAATGTTTTAAGCTCAATTCTGCAATATTTATCTGAAGTCATAAGAGCCTATCATGAGACCAAAGCTTAAGTTTCCAACTGAATCTATTATTTTTCTGATTCTGAACTTCGCGAGCACCATAACAAAAAATTAAAATCAAGAAAAATAATATAGAAAGCCTTTTCAGTGGGAGCTTCACTGTATTTTCTCCATTACTGTTCTTAGCATTAGTCTGTTCCTGACTTACAGTTCTGTCCCACTGTTTCACTTTAGAGAATGGTACCTTATCTACAAACTACTTGTGGAAAACAACAGTCTACTGATCTGCTGCTGCAGTATATTTTACTGGATAGGGTTAGAAGTACTTCAGTTATCTAGTCTCTTGGTATACTATTTTTATTCCTCTTGAGCTTTTATCTACCTATTTATCATATTTATCATTTTATCATATACTATAAAACAAAATGTTAGGAGGAAAATAATTTGAATCAATTTCACCCTCATACTTTTTGTTCTTGATCCCTTTATCTTCAATATTTAAGGAGTGTAGTCAGCCATTACACAAACATAATGTAATGTAAAATTATGTCTTGAAAATTACACCCTGAATGGAATCCTTGTAACATTTTACATGCACACAGATGATATTTATATTTAAGTATTTTTATCATATGAGCATACAGTTTAGTTTCATTCAGAACCATATCCTTGAACAAAACCATTGCTGATTATCCTAGCTTCAAAAGTATGATGGGGTGAATCCCCATATATCTGAAAAATCAAATTTAGCTTTCCTCTTTCAACCTCGAGAAACCACATAAAACACAGTTGCAGATGTAGAAAATCTGCCTCAAAGCAAACAAAGACAGAGTTTGACCCCTAGAAAGTTGGACAGGAAGAAAGGAAGCAAGAATTTTCAAGCAATGCAAGAATAGTGAATAGTGGAAAGAGGTTCTAATACTCTCAAGTTCACAATGCCCCACAGGGAGTTATTAACTACGGAGGGCAATTTACATCTTTTTTTTAATAAGGTCCAGTTGAAACAAAGGACTTCCACCTAAACCATGTAGAATTTAAGTCTTAAATTTGAGTCTTAAACTGTGCTCTGAAAGGTCCACTGCTCAACTGAGAGAGCACTTCAAACTCAGGAGGCTTCTCCTGAGAAGTACCTCCCTCTGGTTCTGCTCAACATATGCAGAAATGCTCTGGTTTGAGGATCACGTACGTTATGCCTGTCAAAACTGCTTAAGAGGTCTGGCCTAAAGATGAATAGAACCTAGAGATGACATAACACACAAAAATTTTGTTACAATCAAAAAAAAAAATCTAACTTATCCAGACTGCCATTTTTAGAGAAGAAGTCTTATTATATCTAGTCTTGTTGATGGGAAAAGTATTATTTATCCATAAGAGTTTAATTAAGTGGAAGATTAATTTTCAAGCTGGGCATTGAGAAATCTTTTTCATTTTCCAATTTTTGCAAAGGAACTTTCCTCCTGTGATTTGTCTGTGTCTGACTGAGAAGAGAAATCAGCGTTTATCACTGTTTATTCTCCATGTGCTCACAGGGCTTGGGGTATAAACTAAATTAAAAATTATCTTGTCTACATGTTTTACTTAGAGCAGTGATGATGTGTGCATTCTTGAGCCACAGAAGAGATGAACAAAAGATTTGTCTAATTTGTTTTCTTTACAAATCTCTCTATCTGCTGACTCTATTGTTTACAGTTTTCTTAAAAGGTAGTCTGTAGGGATGTGGGAGAAACACTGTTGTTGATATAAATGTCAGTCCATATATCTGTTTATCTGTATGAGGTAACAGTATGACAGTGTTTCCTATGAAATGTTAATGATGCTCAAGAGTCTTGATCATTGTCTGGGGTCTTAAAAAATTACAAAAAATAGGATGTCATAGATTAAAGAATTTCAGATGTCTTAATAATTCTGATGGTTAAATCTATGGAAAATTAAGGTTGGCCATCCAATCAATGAGAAAGGTAGCACACTGTAACTGGTAATGAAGGTTTGTCCCCCATGAATGCCCCCTGTTCTTGCTCATACTCTGGCTTCTTGCTGACTTCCAAGTATACCATGTTACTGAAATGCTCTACTGCTCTGAGTATTTTTTCAGTCTTTCCCAGGTACCTCTCTAAACCTTTTAAATTTACTTTTTTTTCTGGATTCACTTTCTTTCAACCTTTTCCTGCTCTTCACATACTCCAAAACACTTCATTTGTGGACTCTTGACTTAACTCCCCCACAGTGCAACTAACTGATATCTAAAGTCAATGCTCCAACCTTCCTTCACTCATGTTGAAGGCAGAAGTCCTTCCCTCTACCAAGAGGGAACACTTTGTTTCTTGCCACAAATGACATGAAAGGGAAATGATAAATGAGTTACATGTGCAGGTACACAACTCAGAGCAAGGTTCTACGTTGGGAAATCAATGGTTCGGCTGCAGCAGAAATAGCACCCCTGATTCAGGTGTATGAATGCAAAGAGAGAGACTATTAGATCTTGGTGATGTATATCACATTGAATTCACATTTGTACCCAAGTATGGCTTTTGTCACTGATGGTGGCTGACAGTCTGTTTATCTACAGTTACAAATTTAAGGCTTTGTTCATGAACCTTTTATGTGGCCTTTAAAAACTTGGTAATCTGATAGGATTCAATAAAAGACAGAGACCTAGAGTTATTTCGCTGATTCATCCTGCCAGCCAGACTGATACAACACTCTGGATCCACACCAGGAGTGTAAAAATGACTGAGTTTCTCTCTGGCAAAGAAGACTCCATATGCTTTACGGACAGTAAAGTTCAGGGAGAAGATTATGTCAAGATTTATGTCTGCCGTTATTTAAGTTAATGAGGGAAATCTATCTAGGGGTAATGTATGCATGAGATCCAGTTGAATTAAGTGTTTTAAGAGCAGGATGAAAGCCTATCAAGTTGCATATGTTACTAGACTTTTTCTTCTACTGCTTGCAGTGAAAAGCAAAGTGATACTTCCTTTTTCTCCTCCTAATCATACTTTTACTGAAGAAAAAAGAATTTTGGAGGTTATGTGGTTATAAAGAATTTAGTTTGCTTTAAGATTTTAAAGGTTAAAAGCCTAAAGAACTTAGTTATTACACGTGGGAACGTGAAAGTCAGCCGGAGATGTCAATTTAATGGGAAAAATCAGATTAGGAAGTGGAGCTACAAACTAAGTGTACTTTTATAATGATGATAAATTAATTATATTAGTGCAGCCCATTAAACATTCCATTTATACATCAGAACCTTGGCAGGTGAAAGATTTCTTAATCTGATGGTTTAATACTTTTATTATATATTTATCTTTCAGTATCAGTTTATATTCAGCAGTGCATCTGTTCTGGGACTCTATACAGATGCTCGCCTGCTGTCTCTTTGCCAAACTGGAAGTGTTCCCACCTCAACAGCATAAGTACTGGTAGAGAAAACAATCAGAAAAATCTTCTGTTCTCCCAGTCATGGGCAGGTACAAAGGCAATCACTGAGCTAGCCTGAGGTCTTGTCAAATGCAAAATAACATTTAATGTCTTGGGAGGAAGGAGAAGAATTACATTTTAATAATTTAATAATTCTCAAGAAGTGCATGGTTTCTTTTCTGAAATCACAAAAGCAAAAACTAAATATCATTGAGTAAAAGTTTGTGACAATTCTAGAATAATTGAAGCTATCAAAATGATAATATTGCAACAGCAATACAGAGTTACATGCAGGTATTGTGCCAGAAAGTCTCATGTTAAACTTCAGATGGTAACTGTGTTAGTTGAGATAAAGTATTAAAAGCAATGACCAAGATCAGGAATTCTCTGTATTGGCCCCCTGTGTCTTCCTTCTTTAGAAGCTGCACTGGTTATCAAGTTTATCAATTGTGGAGTTAGGTGTGGATCTCTTTGCAAGGTTGGAGACTTCCATAGTAAGATATTTTTTATTCCAGAGTATTGTGGATGTAAATAGATGAGATGGACAAAAGAAGTTTTAATGTTCTGATTCAATGGGTAGAGGAGGAGGTGTACACATATTGTCCAACTAAGCATCTCAGTGTAGTCTCCTTAGCCTACATTTATTGGGCTCTCTGCAGTTAAGAGAGAAGGAAAGGGACGTGCTCTCAAACACCAACTTACTTCTCTGCAGGTTCATCACGGGGATTAAGTGATTTCACAAGTCCATGTTATGTCAGACCCAGGGCTAATGACTAAAATTAGAACTCTTGGGTAAACATAGATATATTCTCTGTAATGGCTTCCAATCAAAAAATGTAGGGTTTTTTTTTGTTTTTGTTTTTGTTTTGTTTTGTTTTAATTTTTTTTGTTTGTTTGGGATTTATTTTGTTTTGTTTTGTTTTGTTTTAATCCTGGAATATGTTGCTTTTTCTCAAGAGGTTGTCAAAAAATAATGCAAAACCGAAGAAAACCCGAACAAGCCAGCAGCATTGAAATTATGCATATTTCTGGAAATGCAGAGATGATGGCACTCCAATTTTTGCCTGCATATGTTGAATAGAAGTAAAAAGTTTTGGGTGAAGTCTGAAAGGTCACTAGATTGATGCTTCAATTAAGATGTATGTATTAAAGCATAAAAAAAGAAAAGGAAATCCTTCACAATTTCCTAAAGCTTTTCAACTGCCCTCAGAAACATGGTTTAGGTGCATTTTCATTCGAGCTGAATTTTAACTTTTGGACTTTACTGTGATGAGACTAAAAAAATAAGCTTTGTCTAATTTATTTAATCTATTCTAATGTTCCACTCCCACACTCTAAAATGCCCCACTCCCATGAATGAAGAGTGAAAGCAAACCCCTTGTTCTTTACATTGTTTTTTCTTGAACTGAATCACATAGACATTTTATTAGCCATAATCCTCTTAGCTTAATTATTCTGCTGAGAAGGGGCAGGCAGCAGAAAAAGCAGTAATCAGAACTCAGTGAACTATTTTTTGTTTTCAGCATGTTTCCTTCTAATGTTATCTTCATTAACCTTCCATTTAATTGGAAAAGTAAACTTCCAATGAATTGTCTGTGTTCTGATTCCCTTTTAAAGTTAATATTACATAAAAATCTGTTCCTTGTGGTAGAACAGGCAGTTGATTCTTGTTGCTGTCACAAATGTGTGTGTTTCAAGATAAGTTGATAATACTGGGTTAAAGCAGAGTGGACAAGACCAAGGAGCACTGGAATAAACATGAGAAGATATAGAAAAGGAAGAAGGGAGGGAGGGGCTGAGATGAAGTAGATGTAAAAGGAGCAGAGGGAAGGCAAGCGTTGAAAAGTTAGTCAGAAAATGACTGTCTTGAGAGTAATCAAAACTTTGCAGCTGCTGAGGACGAGAAAGATATAAGAAACTCTCAGAGAGAAGTGCTTTCTTAGAAAGAGTGATGCTACATTCATGTTGATTTGCTGAAGGCAGTAAGACAGGGGAGAAAAGTTCATTTCCTTCAGCTCCTGGTTAAGGGAGAATGCATTTGGCAGGAGGAGGGCCAGGTTGCTCAGGCCTTCCCTTCTCAACATCCCTGATGGTGCTGACAGGTAGCAGTGTTACCTTGCTCTTTCTGTTCTGATCCTATTCAGTTGCTTGCTACTTGTTTTCCCCACCTGTTTTCTATTTTATATCCCTTTATGCACCTTTTTTAAAGTTAATTTTCTACTTTTCAGTCCTCTGACTTGTTTCCTTTCTTTTCTGCAGTTTGAATTCCCTTTTCAATCCACGAGAAAACTGTTTTAGTTGGGGTAAAGGCACTTATTCATACATGTTTTCTTCTGTAGTGTGACTTACTAGAGTAGTGACAACAGGTTAGGGAAGTGCAAACATTTCTATGCAGAAGTGTGGTCCCGCTTGAAATGGCACCAGTGCCTGTAGAGTAATGTCTAATCTGGGAGAGGAGGAGGTGGATCTGAGCTGGTTTCTCTTGTTTTCTCTGAATATGCCAGTGTCCTGTGCATTTTGCCACTTTGGCAGAATACCGCATTGCCTTCAGGACTGCCAAGCTGAACAACATTCAAGGTTCTTCTACAATAGTCCTTGAGGGAACTAAATAATTTCTCTGTTAAAACCCATAACTGAAGACTGATCTACATATCCAGATGACCATTTATTCTGCAGACCTCTGAACATGAAAAGGACATTGAAAGCTGCAGGGATTAGGGGTGGCATTTGTTGTTTTGCTTTTCTTGGCACGGTTCTCTTCAGAGTTATTTCCGGCTTACCTGATGAAAGAGAAGGTCCCATGGCAAGGACGGACTGGTCAGCTGTAACTCAGTATATACATGTGTATCTCTCCTCAAGTAGAGTTATCTGGGCAGTCAAGATAGCAGCTGCTAGCAAAAATTTATTTTCTCACAGTTGTTTTTCAGTAAGGAATTATTTTTACAGTATAGAGGGCTTTTAGAGTTGCGAATAAAAAACCTGTTTCTACTTTGAAAAATTTGGCATCTGTCATTGTAAAGGTTGTGAGGTGACAGTATTTTGACTGTTACAAGCCAGAGCATTCGTGTTTGAAGTTTTTCAGTCCCGAATGAAGTGCAGGAAAGGAGAGAAAAAGAAAAATGAAACTAAATTGTGCAAAAACAAGGAGAAAGAAGAACAGGCTATTAACAGGCTCATGGCCTTAAGTCATATGTAACTGATGAATGGTAACAGATGAAGATTTATTCCCATTCTGAATTCAATGTATGTGTTAAATAAATTAATATTCTCTTCAATATCCTCTTGACTTAATTTACTTTGTACAGCAGGAGCACTCCTGATTCTTTCTCTTTTTAGCTCTGTTTGCACAGTGCTCATACAGGGAACAACTTGCTGGTAGAGTGGCAGAGAGGAAGCGAGCTGGGGAGCTCCTCCAGGGACTTCAGAATACGGTTGACCTCTGGATGACAATTAGACATCCAACATACATTGTTGCTGTTTTGGTGTTCCTGCTGCTTAACCTGAAAATGTGGTATTTAACTGAAATAATAGTTAGTCATTTCTCTCTGTCCTTGTAGATTGCTCTTCTACCTTATGAAGGCCTGTCAGTGGAATTTCTATGTGCATTGTTTTCACAGTGCAGTAGAAAGTGTGAGCTTCAGCCCGAGTTTGATTGCTCATTCAAAAAAATTGGCAGAAGCAGTTTTAACTCAGTATCTGTAAGGATTCAACCACATTACTTTGTGATTTCATCTGTCAAATAGAAATAAAATATATAAAAGTATCTTCTTTGTGCAGGGATCTGAGTCCTGAGAATTCTCTAAGTTGCCGAGCACCTGGGAGCTTAAAGAGGCAAGAACAGAATATGTGGCTTACTCAGCTGCATTGCAAAACAAATGGCGTGTCTAGAGGGAGCCACAGTCCAATATGCTTTGGCACTGTTTTATCCTCCTGTGGTTGTTTCTATAAAGAATTGTCATTATCATAAATAGAAGTTTAAGGATAAATGTATTCCTTAAAACAAAGCAAAACTTAATCAGATGTAATGGATGGCTAAGAATAAACTCACAGAAATTTTGCAGTCAGGAAGAGAACCTTGAACACTTTGTATTAATACAGTACTTGACATTTTCTGCAAAAAGTCTAAATTTTTGTTTGTTTCAGTAACTTCTCTGATAAATCACTAGAAAAATTTAAGAAGGCTGTAATGAAAGCAGTACTTTATAAATGTGGGTTGTCATAGCTACCTTATTAAAACAAAACAAAAAAACCCCACAGAAGACCTCAAAACCAAAACCTATAGCAGAAGCAGAAAAACATTAGCTTAAGCAAGCTAAAAAAAAAATAGTACCTGTTATCTTAAATATGATGGTAGTAAAATAACCCAGAGTTGCTGAACAGAATAAGTAATTCCCAACCAGTTTTGGCCCTGTTCATCCCCTTCCTGATAGCAATAGAGAGCAGCTGGTTTGTTTAAGTCAAAAAAGGTGATCTTAATGTATTCATTGGCGACCTTGAGAATAAACTGTTGGAACAGAAAAGAGAAGAAGGTGTTGGATGGATTTTGGGCACATATATATTTTAATAGAGGTGTGGAATGAGGGGGTAAAACAGTCCAGTGCAGGCACCAGTAAGTACAAGAAATTATCATTTTAATGCACAGCTTTGTATGACATGTATGTGAAATTGGCAATATTTAATACAGAAATCACACAGATGGAGGGTGAATTGTTCAGTAATAGGTCTGGTATAATAAGTCTTACTAAAATTAAAATGACAGAATGCATTGTCAAATCTGCCCCCAACAAGCTTCTGTTTATGGGATGAATTACTGCAGTAATGGAACAAAAATATACCCAAGTTACTCTTTATCTTTCTAAATACAAGGTTCAGCAAGTAGCAGTTTCTTGGAATAAAGACTAGAAATTTGTTGGGAGCAAAAGTAACAGGACTTGTATTAAAATGAAGCAAAGAAACAGATTACATCAACTCTAATAGCATCAATTTTCATCAACTCAGGATTTATGCAGACTACACAGAAACAAAGGTGTGGATTATCTGCTTTAAAGCAAGCATGCAAAGTTGCATCATGAACTGTGAGGTTATTCCCTGAGAACTCAAAGATTCTGCAGTCCACACGTTGATCTCTTCCCTTTGTGGCTGTACTGAAACCTTTCTTTAGGCTTCTTATGAATTATGCCATACGCTGCCTCCACATTTCCTCCCCTCCTACCAAGTTGTCTCCTCCAGTAGTATTGCCTGGCACTATGTTTTTGAACTTTAGTTTTAGTTGTCTGCTGTGTTTTCATCTCCCAAATGCCCATCTACTCCTAGAAAGGACCCTGCTTGTTTTGAATGTGCTGGTACTGGGATTTCCAATCTGAGCATTAGTATAATAGTTAGAGAATACTATGGATTTTGTAGGATTCAACTTGTGTCAAGAAACTTAGGAAGACAATACTTGCTCTCTCCTTCATTTTGTATTAGAGTTGCTGCCCACCTTGTATCAAAGCTATTAGTACAATCTACTGCACTTGGAATTGATAAATGGACTTTGGTTCTCTCTGCTGAGTATCCTTTTTGCGGTATTGAAGTCTACTCGATAAAACCTGCTCCAAACGTTCTCCTGACCTTAAGTTTCCCGTTTGATTGTTAGGCCTTCAGATGCTGCTTTAGCCTGCAAGTGGCTGATTAGGCTGAGCAACTGCAGTGTGTTTACTTCTCCTGTGAAACAGCAGAGGAAGGATCAGGTCTGAGGGCAGAGAGCTGAGAGCAGCAACATTCTACATTGCTGTAATGAAATCTGACCATCTGTTAGTGTCCTGGCATTAGACATTGCTTGCACTTTATGAAATTTAAATTACATTTATTATTACATGAATTAAGAAGGAAATGCGTTCAGCTAGGGTTGATAGCAAAAGTAAAATTTCGTATCACAGCCACTGAACACTAACTAGTACTGGGAAGTGTCAACGTCAATGCAATGCAAATACCTGACTTAGGGGGTTTGTGGTAACATTCTTTGTGCTGAGCCCAACTCACAAATGTAGGCTGCTCGGCAGACCACACTGTAAATGGTTTTCATTACTAGTGAAACTCTTCAGCCATGTTTTAAATGAGTTGACTTAATGTGAATAACTACATTTACAGAAAGAAATTTTATTCAATTTGCTAAGTAGTTGACATGAAGAACTTATTATTTGCTCAGAAAATTGCTTCTGTATGAAAACGTAACAAAATACCATAATGACCTTTTGAGGAAAAACATACTTCTTTTGTCTCTTCTGTTTTAGTCTTCATTCCTTTTCTATTGTGAGTAAAATTGTAAAAGAAAAGCCGCAACACTAAATGTATTTTATGTCTTAGCTCTTTTTAAAGTGTGTTTTCAAATATTCTTTTAATTCCATCACCCCATAAGCTGTATTGTGAAAATATTTATCATTGCATTAACTAAGATCATGAATCTCAGCTTCAAGAAGCATTTGAAGGGGGGGAGGGTTGACTTTTCCTCCACTTCAAAAGCTTTCTTTTGGTTACTGCTGTTATTTTTATATGAACTGTGACTATATTGTGCAACTTTCAGTTGTTCAAAAATTAGGCTATGTTGTTTGTGTTTGGTTTAAGAGATTAGTTGTGTAAAACTAAATCAAAAATACGTTGAGCTGTGCAGTTCAGTGGATACAGGAGATGGTGCTGGGAGGAACCACAGAAGGATTAAAGGGTTCTTTTTCTCCTGATGTTACTTCCGTCAGTGATGAAGGTGATCCATTAGATCCATTACAGATTCAGTGACGTGCTGTCATCCTTCATGCTCATTCTCAGTCGTTCTGACTGCTGCTCCTGCTTCATCATGGAAACTAAGGAAACTTTAGAAACAACATCACAGCCTAATGTAGGCTGCCAGGGTTCCCCTGCAGGCACCTCTTTCCCACAGTTTATTACAGCAGAACCCTTATGCAAACAGTGCCTACCAGTCTTTCTCCATCACTTGCTCCCCTGCTCCCTAGACTGATAGCTCCCTTCTTAGACCCCCTTTGGGCCTTTTACAGCTTCACCAATCAACTTGAGCTTTGCATTTCTCTTTCTGCTCCTGACATCACTGCGCTGTAGTATCTCTGTCACATGTTCACTTTATCAAGATAATCTCCTGTGCCCTGAGGTTTCCATCTTCTGTCTTTTCTGCTTGGAATCATTACATTTCACCTATGTGTACTATTCTCTTGGCTTCTAACATCTAATGCTATTCTCAGTCTTCTCTCTCACCCAAATCCTACTCTGTTGTTCCTTGTCATGTCTAAAAATCATCCCTTTTGTGATGTTTCAGTGACTCGTGAAGTCTCTTCAGCCTACCCCCTTAACCTGCAGCAATTTTCTGATGGCTGGAATTGCAGAGGTACAAGAAGCACTGTTGAGTTCAGAGATTGTATACCTCTTTTTTTTAAATTTCTAAAAAAATTTTTAAAGGTTTGTCTCTATAAAGCTAACTTCAGAGTTGGTATCTTTAATTGCAATCTACCAGGAATAAGGACTGTATTCTTTTTGTGTGTATGTATGTCTGTTTCCCAGAAAATGCATTGTATACTAATTCTGTGCCAATGTTGCTGCTTTAACTAATAAGACTGGGGTGGGTTGTAGCTGGCTGAATGCCAGGTGCCCACCAAAGTTGCTCTATCACTCCCTCTTCTCAAATAGACCAGGGAACAAAACTATAACAAAAGCCTTGTGGGGGCTGAGAGACATCACTCATGAATTCTGTCATGGGCAAAACAGACATGACTTGGGAAAAAGTTAATTTAACTTATTAACAATCAAATCAAAGCAAAGTAAGGTAATGAAAAAAATCCCAAGTCTTAAAAACAAATTCACCCTTCCCTCCCTTCTCCCCAGGTACAACTTTACTCCCAATTTACTCTATGTCCTGACGGGAGCCTGCATTATCATGGGCTCCCCACATTCACAGCCTCCTTTGGGCATTCATGTGCTCCAGTATGGGTCCTCCATAGGCTGCAGGTGGATCTTTGCTGGACTGTGGGCCTCCATGGGCTGCAGTGGGACAGCTGCCCTACCATGGTCTGCACCACAGGCTGCAGAGAATTCTCTCTCACATATTCTCACTCCTCTCTCCAGCTGTGATTGCTGCTGCACAGCAGTTTTGCACTTTCTTAGCCATTTCATCCCAGAGGTGTTACTAGTGCTGCTGCTGGGCTCAGCCTTGGCCAGAAGCAGGTCAGTTCTGGAGCTGGCTGGCATTGGCTGTGTTGGTCATAGGGGAAGCTTCTGGCAGCTTCTCATGGAAGCCACCCCTATAGCCCCCCATATTACCAAAACCTTGTCACACAAATCCAATGCACCCAAAACCTGGAGCATGTGTTTTTCATGCATGTGCCTAGAAATGCTGAATGAAAATCAGAGGTTAACAGTAGTACATGAGAGGAAATGAGATACTTACTTCTCTGAGCCAGTTTTGTGTTCTGACATTCCCGTCCTCTGACAGACACCTCTTGTGTAACAACAAGGCTTGTCTGCCTCAAGACAGTACGTGGTGTCTGAGTGAGCATCAGGAGATACAAATCTGACACGGTTCACAACTCTGTCTTTGCTCCATGTCTGAGGCCGAATCTCTGTTGAAACAACACGAGTGCTCTGCAGAACAGGGAACAGGCGCTCTCCCTTGCATGCAGATGGGAAGCCCAGGCCAGGCTCAGCATGATTCATCACTGGCACTTGAAGTGAAACCTTTTATATTGCTTCAAGCTCAGTAGCTCAGAATCAATCATGCACTATTCTGCCTGCAGTTTTACACAATCCGTCCTTTCATTTTTTGTAACTCTACGGAACTGGGGGTTTTTCCCCTTTAGTGAGAGGGTGTTGATATGCTGGAACAGGCTTCCTGTAGAGGTGGTTGATGCCCCAAGCCTGTCAGTGTTTAAGAGGCATTTGAACAACACATTTAACAAAATGGTTTAACTTTTGGTCAGCCCTGAGTGGTCAGAGAGTTGAACTAAATGATTACTGTATATCCTTTTCAAATGAAATATTCTCTTTTCTCTTCTCTTCAGTAGGCAAATGCATCATTTTTCGGAACTGACATAGTAGTAGTGAAGCTCAGAGATAGCCTAGAACTAAAGAGCATTTAGTGGGTGTCTGAGCATTCCAACACTCTGTATGTTACTGAAATTCACTAACTATAGATATTTTGGGATGATATCTTGACTTCTCCAGATGCCTATAATTTGTAGGAGTTTTAAAGACACTGGTGAGAAATGTAAGAAATTTTTTTTAATAGGTCTTGTAGGTAAGATGATTTAGATTAGTCTCTGGTGTAAACATCAAAATTTCAGCAGTTGTATATGTCTGGTGTAGAGGTTTTGTTAATGCTGTTTTCTGCTTTTTCACTTCTATGTCCTTTACTTGCCATGGTCAATAACTTCAGCCTGTGCAATTAAAAAGTACAATACTTAACATCTTTACTTGAGATTTCTTTTTGTTTTCATTTATTATTAGAATCAACTTGGATTTTTACTTTTCAGTTCTGAGACATATCTCTTTATGGTTGGATTCTCCCAACTTTTAATTCTGCATGCACTGAAGCTGCTTAGAAGCAAAAACAAATAGACAAGATCAATTTTTACAGAACTGATGAAAAATGCGTGTGTGGTGTTTGATAAATGTATCACTCTGCACAACAAAACAAGATTCACTGAAAGCATGCCAGACACATTATATGAAGTCTGGACCATTGAGTTGTGTAAGATCATTGCTAATCTTTTCAATTAAGGTTTATACATCTAGTACAAAATTCATTTTCTATCAGTAAAGACACTTAACCAGATATAAAATAGTCCCATTAATGCTTTACTAGATGATCAATTCAATTTTCCAAATGACAGATCAAAAATATGATGTGAAATAATATTTAAAATAAGATATAGAATTATATTTAAAATAGATTTTCCCAGATGTAACTAATTTCTTACACTTTATTTAGGAATTATGAAGTTTATTATATTGTCCTATAGTGAAATTATTTACATATTCACTTAACCGCTCAAATTCAAGTGTTTATTTCCTCCGTTGGTTTTTCTCGTATATATTGTATATGAAGGAAACATGGCTGAACTGTGAACAGACAGTCCATGCAAACTTGTCTGTGTAAAGAGCATTTAAAGCTGGAAATACATTCAGTATCCTGGGATTATGGACACTTTCACTGTTTATACCATTTAAAAAATCCTTTGATCACACTTTAGCCACAATTAA
Source organism: Atrichornis clamosus (assembly GCA_013400975.1). Classification (NCBI taxonomy): domain Eukaryota; kingdom Metazoa; phylum Chordata; class Aves; order Passeriformes; family Menuridae; genus Atrichornis; species Atrichornis clamosus. The sequence continues at coordinate 8,244 of WBMZ01009480.1, read as the reverse complement.
TAATAACGCAACTTGTGATTTCACTGAATTTTAGTGTGTTTCACTGATTGCTTAAGTCACTTAGGAATTGCAAAAAACAATGAAGAATGGTATGTTGTATGAGCATCTCAAAACATTTTATACCTAGCCTGTGCTTTTTCTTCTAACCTAACGTATTTCAGACAAGTTAACAATAAATTTTAATAAGGTTGGCTATGATAGGCTGTTCTTTGCATTTCGATATGTGCAAAGACTGTATTATAAGACTCTTGCTCATATAATTTTGTTGGGTGTTCTGAAGTCACAGACTTCAGTTTGGCAATTATAGGTAATTTTTGTTCCCTGTAAGCAAATTCATTGAATTTATGTAGAGTTGCATCCTGTTTGAGGGTTGTTTCCAGAGTTTATATCTACAAATTAGGTTTATATTGTGGATGCAACACATTCGTTCTGACAGTTCCAGGAAAAGCAGGGCACTGACAGCACTCCGGGAGCAGAATTACGTGATTGCTGGGTAATTGAGAGCTTACCTTTAGCTGCAATGTGGAAGCAGCGTGAGTACTATTGCTGCTTGTGCAAATCACCCTGTTTCTTATTTAAGAAAGGAAGGGGACCAGGCTGGATAATAAGAGCTGGGGCAGCACAAAACACTGAAGTGACATGAGTTACTGTGCAAGCGTACCCATATTACTACAAAATACTGAGAATATTGCACTTTTTGAGCTCTAACTAAGTTTCCTGGAAATTTCCTTCCTTTGATCCTCCACCTGAATAGTGGAAGAGCAGAATGGGTTGTTTGTGGGAGATCAGTTGTAGCTCCTGCACTTATGCTTTTTTTACAGTAAGTCCTATTTTGTTGGTTATTTACTTGACTGAAGTTTTTACCTGTTATATTTGTTTTGCTTTAAGACTAGGAAATATTACAATAAAACTTGAAACCTGAACTCTGACCATGTAAGTTTTAGATAATTGGGTTTTTTTTCAGCACCGTAACTTGTATTACCTTTCTCATGACAGTCGAGCAAGACTCAGTCTTTTTAAATTTTTTTAGTGACTTAAGTAGCTGAAAAATTCCATTAGTTACATGCTTAAAGCAAGGCAAGAATGAATGTACTCACAGTGGCAGGATATAAATGAGGATACCAAATAACATGCTGTGAGGAAAATTAATATTTTTTAAAAAGGCCTTGGATGATGGTCTTTAAAATGAAGCATATAAACAAAAACCTCTCTTTTCTATATCCTTCTCCACCCTCCAAGAAAAATCAAGCAGATTCCTTGAAAATAAAGGTGTCACATAAAAAAAAAATATATTTATATCTGTAAATATAATTTTCCACATTTTTTTCTAACATTTTCATTTATTTTTGTTTGACATTCCTAGCAATGCATGTTTGGACCAAAATGTTATCTCTTTTTCTCATGCTACTTGTATTTTAGAAGTTCTTCTGTAATTAGGGGAGAAAAGAAGTGTAACAATTAAAGAATAAAGTGTAAGAGTATCTGCAACCATTCTCCTAGATATACGTATTTTGCAATATACCTTTGCTGGATGAAGCATATAAAATAAATCCATGATTGAGCACAACTGAGCTAGCAAATTATTTGTAGATGACAGACACTGGTAGGAACCAAATTTTTGTAATGAATCATAAACTTTTCTCTTATAATGCTCTGGTTTTGCTTCACTGTTTCAGGTACCAGCAGTGTAGTATAAATCAGATAAATATGGACAGGCGGTGTTATATCAGGTCTCCTAAGCAGATATTCATAATACACATGACACATAATTTTCTTGCCATTTATTAGAATCTATTTGATAAAAATTAGTCAGTATTTTTACATCTCCATGATCATGCAAATGCTGTTAAATGCTTAGTATTGTTATGTAACTAAATAGTCCATAAATATTCACTAATGCAAATGACAATGGATGTAAATATGCATAATTCTAAACACATTGCTTGAACAATCCTGTAGATTTAGTTTAAAATATTTTTTTTGCAGTGAAGTTTTAGCATCGACATTATAAAATGTGCATACATACTTATCAGATCATGTAATTATATTTGTTCTTTAGGAAAGGGATACCTACAATTATGCCTTAGGTCTTATTTACTGTATCTTGGAAATACAGCCTGATGAAGAAAGTTTATCCTTTACTGTCAGTAGAAAACCCGTTCCATGTCATCTTGCCTTACAGGCAGTGTATGCTTCTTGTCCACTAGGTAGGCATATTCTCCCAAATACATTATCATGTGTACAACACATAATTTATGCCTTTCAAGTTAGACTACTGCTATAGGGTATTAATGGCTAGAACTTTTATTGGATGTAGATGTCTATGCCGCAAGCCAAATTTTAAAAAGAGTTTTCTCAGCTGGCATTTAATGCTGGACACAAGTAGTTTCCCAGGTTCCAAGTGCTGTTTCTGTAAATATTTGCAGAACAACTCCAATCTTAGCAGTGATGCATAGCTAAACTTCTGGCTTATGCCTTGGTCTAATTGTGATCCAGAAATTCTGGTTTTCTTCTAAGTTCTTCTTGGGAGGCAAAACATGACCATCATGCCATGAACAGAAGAATCAGACAGAGTAATTGTAGTCACCTGAAAGGGAGGAAGATGGCAGAAGATTCCTACTGAGTTACAGTTTATTTTATAAGGTAGGAAATGTGAGATACATCACGACATTTGTCTGGAAAGTTTCAGCTCTGCTACATGAATGATACACAAAGCAGCTTGGATGTGAAAGAGGTGGAGATCATTCAAATTTAGTTTATCTGGGATTATTCAGGAGTCCTGTTTGGTCATTCTGTTGGTCTTGTATCTGAAATGAAGAGGGTATTTGGAGAGGGTTTCCAGTGATCTGTAGAAGAGGTTTTGGTACTGGTGACCAGTGTCATTTGGAACTTGTTTCTATTCTCTGAGAACACAAGGAGGTTGAACTAGGGGAAAGATATATGCATTTTGGTGGCTGAGACCAATTTTTCTGTCATATCCGAGTAGCGATTATCTGTATTTTAAAGGACAAAATGAACGGTCTCAGGCAGTAATGCACCCTTTTAGAGAGAGCATTATATTCTTCATAAAGACAAATCAAAGTACTGATTTCCTTTAAAAATAATTAATTGAAAGAGACTGTAAATACTGTAGGGAAGAAAAGATATCAATGACCTGTTATTGGCAGGTGGAGTTTAACTAAAGTAAACATTCCTAATTTTAAGTAGATTATGCCTCAACAAATATAAAGAGATATTATATGTGTTCATAGACTAATTCAGAGGATGAACACCAGGAAAACTGCATTATGCAATGTCCCTTCAACATTAGGCAATTAAAATTTAGTTATTCAAAAAGGGTCTATTTCTTTATTAGTTTTATTTATATGGACACCAGATCTCTGCTTTTTCTCCCCCTGCATTTATGCTATTGTTATATTTCTGGGAAAGATACTTTTGAAACATGAAGACTTGGTAAAACATTGTGACTGAAAGGAGAATGATGAGAATGGGCAGGCTTTTAGTCTTTAGAAGGGTATGGAAAGCTGTCATGGATGACATGACGACCAAGAAACTCAGAATCTTTTTTCACGGTGTAGGAATTCTTTTTTCACAATGGTTACCAGGAGGCAGGATGACTGGATTTTTTCCATTGTTTCAACATTTTCTGGAACCAATTGCTTTTTGTTTTCACCATGGACAGGTATATATTGCAGTTGACTGGGCAATTTAAATCCAGTTTTAATCTAGCTACTTTGCTCTTAGTAGGCAAGAAATATATAGAACATAATTCAGCATAGTTTGCTGAATATAAACATGTCTGAACATAAATTGGACATTTCATTACTATTTTCTTATAGCGTTGAACTGGCAAGAATAAAGCTAACTTGAACATTTCTGTAATTATTCTTCTGGTTTCTGAGCAGGTTTACATTCTTGGTAGAAACCAAGAATGTGCATGGAAGGAAAATTGGACAAGAGAAAAACAACAGAAATGTGCAAGAGTTTTGCAGGGTTAATCAGAGCCAAGAGCAAGATAAACTGTGACGTATTGATATATGAGAGTTTTAAGAGCCCTTCATGTTGGTCTAATGTAACTTCAACTGAAAGGAACACAGTTGACAAAGGTGGAGCAACTTGCAAAAATCCTGAACTTGTCTACAATGCACAGGAGGATTCTGCAAGAATTGTCATTTTGTAACAAGGTGCATGACCTATAATCATCTTATAGCAGGACCCTTGACTTCATCATTGTCAATAACATGGAGGTGTCACTGTTGGTTTTCTTTGGCAACAATTTCAAAAACAGAAGTCTGCTGGCAGGTGGGCTCTCTTGGTTTGTTCTTAAAATTGGTAGAACAACAGAAGTTTATGAAAGTAGGATTAATTTGTGTCACACAGATGAGATCTTAAAAGGAGACTGTGCTATAGAGGTAGTTTATTAAAGCACCAAAGCATGATGACCAGCTTCTTCAAGAAAGCAGCCTGTTGATATTAATAGAACATTATCAAGTTCTTTATATTTTGACTGGACTTCTTTTGAATCAGGGTATCTGCTTCCTGCAAGCTTTTTTTTTCCTCAACTGAACAGAATAGACTAATGCTATTTTCTGTTTTCCATGGTGGAATCACATGACAGAAAGCACAGTCTTTGTGCTAATGGCTTGAGAATTTAAATCTCTGTCTTCTAAGGCTGCATTCATCTGTTTTTTCTTCATTAATTTCTAAATATTTCATTGCTGCGCAACATTTTCCTCTTTCTAAAATGCCTTTAACCAACTTTTTAGCCCATTAGCTGTTCTTCAGGAAATCATTTTGCTTTCATATCGTTGCAAGATAAACCACTTAAGGTGCTGTTTATTTTTGATCAGGATTATTGGAAGTCATTGCTGTTCTTTATTTTGTGAGGGAAATGGCACATCCAGTGCTCTTTTGCACTTAATATAATTTCGGTAGTCCCCATGTCTTAATGGACAGAAATATTATGAATCTTTCTTTGGATAGCCCTTCTACTTGTGTTGGTTTACTTCTGTGTGGGAAACGCTCTTTTTCAGAGCTCTCCATCCCTCATTCAGTGGCTCTGAAAGCTTTGTAGGATATACATTTGCCTTTCCCTCCCTCTCTCTTCCTCCCTCCCTCTTTCCCTCCTTTGCTTCCTTCCTTCCTTCTTTTCTTCCTTCCTTCCTTCCTGCCTTCCCCCCTTCCCTCCCCCCCTCCCTCCCTTCCTCCTCTTGAACTGCTCTTTTTCTTTCTTCTCTTTCACCCTGCACTTTTATCCACAACCCACTGCTGTGTGCTTATTCTAGGAGGTCAGGTACTGGTATATACTAATATACCAATTTCCATGCCCAGTGTGTAATCGAGCAATAAAACTTTGTAAGATTTTGCAGCCCCTCTGACTTAACGTTGTTCTTTTCAGCCATGAGCACCTATGAACCTTGGGTACTCCTTTCCCCTTAAAGATGGGATGTTACAAATAGGTATGTTAGAAACCTTTATACTTTGTCAAGTGTCTAGTGGTTGTGGCACATATTTCCTATGCATAGAAGTGAGATTCTACCTCAAATGTCACTACTAACAAACTGATTCATACTTGCAACTTGAATAGTTTACCAAGTGAAATATATATGTATGTTATAATTCACTCCTCCCTATTGCAGCAGTAATGTTGCAGATTAGAAATGAGGACTGAAGAAGCCAGACTGGGAGCTATGAAAAAAATTAAAATTAAAAGCAACTTTTCTTTAAAACCAAAAATGAAATTAATATTTTCTTTCTAGGAATCCAAATACCTACAATCCACTATTTTTGCCCTACTCTTAGTAATTTACCTCTGTGGCTGGGTCTGAATTCAGGAGGAGAAAAATAATATGTAAACTGCTGCTTCTTGTTCTGAAAAACTAGGCAGAACCACAGGTTGCAGAGGTAGCTATGGAAATACAGTCAGAATAGTGACTACATGAAAGGCAAATTCTACAAAAAGTGAGATTGGCTAGAATCCGTAGGCTTCTGCTAATGCAGAGCCCTGTCATGATGCCTGTATATTTATTTTAGATTTTGTTTGACATTTCAATCTTAAAAGAAGCCATGTTCATTTGAACTACAGACCCACTATTTTTTCTTAAAGGGAAGAAAATACTGCAGTGAAGTGGTGATTTTCTTCCATCATTTCTTGCAAGTAGCATATATCAAAATCATAATAGTAATGCCTACAATTTGATTTGATCTTCATACAAGGCACATGAGGGAAGCTTTGCAGAAGCTTTTTATGTGTACAGTGTCATTGTCTTTTGAAGTCAAATTGGCAAAAACATAGATACAAGGTATTAGAGTCAATGTCACTACAAAGGAGATCGTGATCAGCTGGATTTACTTTTGTGTCTCTGAACAGCCACCAGGGAGAAAATCAGAGTTGTCAAAGCCAACAAAAGAGATACTCACTCATCTCGGATAGGTACTATATGTACTCAGAAGAAGGAGTCACAATTTGGCTAGTTTGACTGCCATGCATTGCAATTAACTTTTAAGGGTAGAGAATTAAATTCATCCTGTGTCAGGCTAAGTCTTCCTGGAGGCTAAAGATAAATATTGGAGTCAAATCAATTTGGTTGCAAAAAATGCAATTCAAAATTAGGTTTTGAGGAAATAAACATTGAGTTTTGTTACTGGGTTGATAGGGAGGGTGACATCGTTCACCAGGGGAAAGATCTGTAATGGGTCAGGAAAAAATCTGGCTAAGAACAGCCAGTGTAGGGAAATAAACTCAGGCAGTGGATTACAACAGGTTGTTCCAACATATGTAAAATTTCCTGAATATAAATTCAAGCTCTAGGAAGTTTCCACAATAAATAAAAATTATAATTTTGCTGCAGAGCAGGAACTATATATCTCAGCTGTTATTTTCTCTTACACGATAAAAATATTGTTCTGTACATGTTTATCCTATCAGAACAATGGTAATTCTGTTCTCCGTTGTTTTTATATTCCTATTCTGCTCTTTTATCTCTCTCGTGTTTTCTGTATTCTTCTCTCACCATTTTCTCTATTACAGATGTTTAATTTCAGCTGCCACTGGTGTCTCACTCTTATTTATCCACTAAAATAGTAAGTACCAAAATATCTGTGCCAAAGTAGACACTGGTTGAACATCATCATTAGGTTTCAGAAACTATGCCCAAAATTAGCTAAATGGTCCATACCCTTATTTTTCAATTAGACTGGTTAAGCAGCAGAAAAATTTCTGCAGGGAGGTTGTTGCATCTCTCTGAAGATCTTGAAAAGTTGACAGGAGAAGGACTCAAGCAAACTGATCCAATTTTGATCTTACTTTTAATTTCAATCTTACTTTGAGCAGGAGGCTAACATCCAGATGTCCCTTCAATGAAAATTATTGTTTTAGTCCAGATCTTCCTTGTTCTAGTTTGGCTGAAAAATCAGAAAGAGAACAGTTGTATTGGCTGCAATCAGACCTAAATGGGAAGATTTGCTCTACTTGAATGTATGTAAATGGAAACTAGTAGACTGAAGAACCTGGAGGAATTGTGTGGCTTGTTTTGCTATTTCTAACACATCAGTCATTTGCTGTCATGCTTTAGATTATCTTTTCTTCTTGTTTTATATCTTTGAAAGTGGAGAATGGCCCCTTATATTCTAACAGATATTAGCTATAATTTCAGTTCTTTCAGAGGAGCTGCTTATTCCACTGCTATTATTTTAATTTACTGAACTATTAGTATTTTTCCTTTAAAATAAAAATATAGCAAAAGAGAGGGTGGAGGAGGGGAGAGAGTGAGTGAAAAGAGCAACTTTTTCTTGGATATGAATATACATGGGGAAAAAAGCAACCAAATTATGTTGATGAAATAGAACAAGGATCAAAAGCAAAACAAACAACTCTGTTTATCCTTATATGTCCCACAGGCATAAGAAGAAAGGTTGTCCTAGCAAAGAAATTGTCCATGAAGAATTTTCCTGCACATAAAAAACAAAGATTATGGTGGAAATCTTACTTCTAATAAGAAAATCCTAGAGGAATAAATGTGTGATAACTTTCTGAAATTGATTAAGGCTTTTTGATGATGTTTAAGGGGAGACCATTATTCCTCTACAGAAGCCTATGGAACTGGCAGATTTATTACAAGAGTTTAGGCTTATGGCTACAACTTGGACATATTCTGAACTACTAGTGGAGAATGCTCTATGACAAGCTCTTTTATAATTCTACCTTTGTTGTGTGAATGAGCAAATCAGAATAACATAACTGTT